>JAVJIF010018822.1:0-66688 GCA_038442645.1 Agave tequilana | reverse complement strand
TCTGGCTTTATCCTTTGTTGGTTTTGTCGTTTGAGCTCCGGATTCTGACGAAATGACTTTGGATTCTTGGCTTTAACCGATCGATTCTGAGAGGATTCTTCTCAACCGGTTTCAACCTCTTGATTGCCATGATTTTGTGTGTGCGAATTTATTCTGATTTATTCAGAACTCTGGTGGGTTTTGGGCTCATTTTCTCTTCATCTCCTTAAGGATTGGGCCTGCAACTAAATTAAACAAATAATTAGGACAATGCAGGCTTTTATTCTAAAATAAGTATGAAAATGTGACATTAAATATGCAACCTAGCAACCAATCACACCCCCATACCTATCTTTGCTCGTCCTCGAGCAAAACACACTAAGCTATACTAAGGATTATTAGACCACTTTCGCAGGTCGCGCGATTGCACTGAGCATGTGCAACAAGCCGTTAAACCTCTAGGTTACCCCTAGAGGACGAGTGTTGTCTCGTGAGGGTTTTCAGCGGATTGCACCCACAAAATCCATAAAGAAAGAGAAATAAAGAGTTAGTATTTTCAAAAAGCATTTTAAAAGAGAAAAATATTTAAAATATGATTGTAAGATCTAAGCAATCTATAAGTATAGGAAAACCGAATTTTCATTCCTAAACTTAGTCTCTATCAAAATTTGTTATCAATCAAAGTAAGGAGTCAAATTGTACTTCTCATCTAGTCTATTACTTTACCCTAAGTCATATGCACTTGTGACTGTGAATTTGGACTAAGGGTTCATTAACTCTAACTCTTATGCCTTATTTTTATTTGTATATTATATATATATCTTTTTTTGGTGGTATTATTCCTTAGTTTAGGCTTTCTAATCTGCCCATGTAACGAGCCTTTAATCGATGACTCCCAAACCAGACGGTCTTAGGGTACCAGGTGAGAAGACACCCCTAGGACTTAAGGACTCGAGCAAATAAGGCCACAAAACTAAGGATTTTATTATATGAACCTCTTTTAGGCGGAATACTTTAGCTTTATTAGGCACAAATACCCAGCTTAATCAGAGGATTTTTCTTTTCAAACTTATCTAATCATCTTTCGCATAAATACTAAGGCTTTCTTAGGCCAAAGCACCTAGCTAGTCAATAATTAGATTTGTTTGTATTTTTTTTATATATAACTTATCTAATCATCTTTCGCATAAATACTAAGGCTTGCTTAGGCCAAAGCACCTAGCTAATCAATAATTAGACTTTTTTTTTATATAAGGCATAAGAATCTTTGTTTTGAACCCTAAGTGTGTAAGTGTATGAGGCTCAACCTGCACACAAAATAAGGAATTTCAGATTAGAATGAAGATGTGCAAGTGCTCAATTCTTACCGCTATAGCAAGTGGCTATGCGGGTCGTGATCCATAAGGAGGGTTTTGCGATGGAAGCGTTTACGTTCTTTTATTGAAATCTTAATGAAGATAAAAACAAAAGATTTTTGGTTAAAGTAAGAAAATGAAAAAGAGTTAATAGTTAAAGTTAAGAAGAAAGTGGTAGAATAGAAAGTGGAGAAAAATCAGAAAATGATGAAAGCGATTATGTACAAATGAGTTGGGAAAAAGAGTTAAAACGATTTGGAAGATGTGGTGAAAGAAATCGTGATTGCGATCTACGCTAAAGAAATAAAGAAAGAAAGAAGGTTGAAGAAATACTTACCTAGATTGATTGATGACTTACCTGAAAACCTTTGCATGTTCTACCTTTGTTTAGGAGGCGTTCAACGCATAGATCATAAGCCCGAGCTCAGTCTCCGTTCGCATATATCATCAAGTCTAGCACAAGCATGAAGTGATACATCTTGAGGAGGAGAACGTCTTCGTGAACTATCGTTGGCACTCACATAACATCGTTGTACTTGTGCTTTGGAATTCACTTGTAAACTCAACAAAAACAAACTAGGTAAAGTAGAAGGAGGAAGAAGAAAGCAAAAGAAAAGTAAAGTAAAGCAGAACATAAAAACAAAGCAATTACCTTTATTACTTACTGAAACAATGGAAGAAAGGAGGAGGGTACATCGGTGTCACTCTCAACATCAGCCTCTCTCTCTTACTTACATGAATCATCATCTAACCTAAGCCTACATACAATTTACATGAAAAGAAAAGAAAAACCTAAACTAAGAAATGAAAAACTTGGCTAAGTCCTATCTCTGCATGGTCGTCCAATTTTCAGCGCAAGTACAGGCCTTTTATAGGCAAAAACCCAACAATCAGGATCCCGGGGAGATCGGGGGAGCAAACGCTCCCCCTAACTCCCCAAGATTGTCACGGAAATGCGGCTTTTGCCGAGTTTCCGCGGGCCAGGGTGTGGCCAGGTGGCCACACCCTGTGGTGGGTCAGCTGGTTTCGCCCTCTGACTTTATCTTGAGTTGGTTTGTCAGTTGGAGTCCCGGATTCTGACGAAATGGCCTTGGATTCTTGGCTTTAACCGATCGATTCTGAGAGGATTCTTCTCAACCGGTTTCCACCTCTTGATTTTGCCTTGATTTACTTGGTGCGAATTAATTCTGATTTAATTCAGAATTTGGTGGGCTTTGGGTCATTTCTGTTCATCTCCTTAAAGATTGGGCCTGCAAATAAATTAAACAATTAATTAGGACAATGCAGGGTTTTATTTCTATAATAAGTATGGACATATGATATTAAATATGCAACATTAGCGACCAATCACACCCCCATACCTATCTTTTGCTCGTCCTCGAGCAAAACAAATAAACTATACTAAGGATTATTAGACACTTTCGCAGGTCGCGCGATTGCACTGAGCATGTGCAACAAGCCGTTAAACCTCTAGGTTTCCCCTAGAGGAGGAGTTTTGTCTCATGAGGGTTTTCAGCGGATTACACCCACAAAAATCCATAAAGAAAGAGAAATAAAGAGTTAGTATTTTTGAAAAGCATTTTGAAAGAAGAAAAATATTTGAAATATAATTGTAAGATCTAAACAATCTATAAGTTATAGGAAAACTGAATTTTTCATTCCTAAACTTTGTCTCTATTCAAAAATTTGTTATCAATTAAGATAAGGAGTCAAATTGTGCTTCTCATCTAATCTATTACTTTACCCTAAGTCATATGCACTTGTGACTGTGAAAATTTTGACTAAGGGTTCATTAACTCTAACTCTTATGCCTTATTTATTTATATATATATACTTTTTTTGTGTGTGGTATTATTCCTTAGTTCTATTAGGCTTCTAATCTGCCCATGTAACGAGCCTTTAATCGATGACTCCCAAACCAAATGATCTTAGGGCACCAGGTGAGAAAACACCCCAAGGACTTAAGGACTCGAGCAAATAAGGCACCAAAACTAAGGATTTTATTATATGGACCTCTTTTAGGCGTGGATACTTATGCTTTATTAGGCACAAATACCCAGCTTAATCAGAGGGTTATATATATATTTTTTCTTTCAAACTTATCTAATCATCTTTCGCATAAATACTAAGGCTTGCTTAGGCCAAAGCACCTAGCTAATCAATAATTAGATTTGTTTATCTTTTTTTTTCTTTTTTTAAACTTATCTAATTATCTTTCGCATAAATACTAAGGCTTGCTTAGGCCAAAGCACCTAGCTAATCAATAATTAGATTTGTTCATTATATATATATATATATATATTTTATAAGGCATAAGAATCTTTGTTTTTGAACCCTAAGTGTGTAAGTGTATGAGGTGTGCATACTTCATCAAGGTAAAGATCAAGACTAAATTACTTTGACGAATTATCTTCCTAAACCTTAAAATCAAACAAATAATCTTATTTTGACTAAGTATAAGAAAATCCTAATTTGGATTTTCTTATTCCTTAAAATTAACTTAATTTCTTACAAAAAATATGTCAAAATATTGTTTCCATTTTCAAAAAGTTTTTTTTTAAAAGTGAAGAAAAATGTTAATTTTTTTTAAACAAAAGAAAGTAATGTTAGACTCCCCCACACCTATCTCATGCATTGTCCTCAATGTATGAATTAATGCATAGATGCATGAAAAAGACGACAAGGAAGGAAAAATGTTACTTATGGTGGTGGTTCCGATGGTGGTCTGATTGGTCCACGAAATACGGCCCAATCGACTTTTCTTTGGGTTCGAAGGAACCCCAACAATTCTCTAATATAACCCATTAAAAAGATATATCCATAAGGATCTTTATTAAATATTTAACCCCATCTAATTTCCATATTCCATAACTAATTTCGGAGTCAAATTTGTCAACCACCTTGTCCCAGAATGGAGTATGAAATGATAGAACGGTTGACTTGGACTCAAGAAGGACAGGAACTAATACCGAATCAGGAAGGTGACTTAAGTCAAGTAAAGGTTTAGGAATCGAAATTGGTTCAAGAAGCGGGTCTAAGTCAAGAAGTTGAAACTCAAGTCCACATGTATTTTCTAACAATGGGATGTGACCTAATATGGGTGATTCCAGTTCAGGAATGATAGGTAGAGGAATCAAAACTGACTCTATAATATTACTCAAGTTTGGTAACAAAACAGGAGTCAATATTGATTCAGAAAGTTGAACTGGATCACAGATTTGAGAATCTAGGTCACATATCTCATTGAGTTCAATATTAAAAAATTGAGAACTTGCCAATTTGTCAATAGGATTTTCAAAATTGTATAATTGGTCAAGTTCAATATGATCCTCAAAGATGGGGGATTCAATTTCATGATGAATAGGCATAGGATCCAACGTTGACTTGGAAAAAGATCGAAATCAGGTGAAGATACCAGAGTCATAATTGAATCAGGGAGTAGACTTGAATCACTCAGTTGGGGTTCAGGATCATATTCATTTTCAAGTTCTATTTCAGGAAAAGGATAACTTGCTAAACTGTCAATATCTTTTTCAAAATTTGGAGTTTGGGCAAGTTCAAATGGTTGTTTCTGAAATGGAATCTTGATTTCCAAAACTACAAGACTTTTCGGCTCTAACAGAATGGTTAGTGACATCAGGACTGGTCCAACGGTGAGAATGTAGAGATTCGACCATCATATCTATGTCACGATTACGAGTGTTTTGAGCCTGAGTCATGGCTTCAAGCATCTTTTCATAATTGATAGATTCATTGTTTTGATAAAAAGATGAAGAATTGTATTGGAAGTGGTAGTGAAATTGTGAGTCTATCAGATTTTGGGATTTGTGTTTGGACTCACGCATACTCATTTCCAAAATTGATGGTTTCCTATTTTGGACGGTGGAACTGAGTATGAATCTTGAAAATATTGTGGACTAGGTGGAGAAGGAGGACAAGTTGGTTGATAATTATGCTCGGGGGAGGTGAATCCCCACTGACTCTGTGAAGAGTTGAAATCATTCTGGAAATTATAGTCATACGATGGGGGCATGGGTTATATTCATTCGGATAAGACCAATCCGGCACACTAGGTTGGTTAAAGTTATGATATGCCGGGTTGGTAATATCCGAAAAAGAATTCGATGTGTAATATGATTATTATTAAAGTTGAAAAAACTATTATATAAGCCATATCACACAATAGAATACAAACAAAGAAAAACAAACAAATTAGCAAACAAATAAAAGGAAAAAAATTCTAACTAAGTTAGGGTAGACCTATGACCTAGACGACTCTTAACTGATTAGACTGTCCACGGGAGGTTCAATGCAGACTTGACCACAAGCTAATCAGCCAGGTCAGGGCAAGGTTGGTGGGAGGTTTTCCTTCAAAGACGTTCCTTAATTAAATAACCACCAACCTTAGGGCTTTCGGCCCTTAATCCCTTTCCTAGACACTGATTTGGCAAGAGTCAAATTCCAACACCTTTTCTCCCTTAGGATAATCTCCTAATTGAGTCCGAGATGTCCCTAGGGCCAACGTCTACTCATTTTAGTTAGGCTTGGGTTAGTGAGTGCTTGGAATCTGATTTTTGGGCTAAGGAAGGGTGATTAAATCCCTACCTTATCTTGTTAATGGGTGGTGCCCTTAAAATCAATTTGTGCAAGTGTACAAGATAAATAAGATTCACTCAAAGCGATATAAATCAACCAAGAAGTGAGTCCTATGCTAAATGCAATGCATACGTACCTTGCTCCAGCACTCTTCAACAGTAATAATAAATGAATTGAAAAGACACGTGCCTAAAATGCAAACGTCTAATCAATTTTTTTATCTTTTCAACAAATGTTTTACTGTTGATTATTAGCAGGCTTATGTGATGGCATATAAGAAAAAGTAAAGTTGCAGAAAATTACAATTTGCAAAGCAAGCAGCCCTGCAAAAAGACAGTTAGTAGTCCACTCCTTTTTGCCGCGGATCCGCGGTAAAGCAGAGGGCACTGGTCTCTGCTTTCTAGAGCAGAGGCCCAAGGCCACTTATATGTTACTGCAACTTTAATTTCCTACTTTGCATGCCCTTTAACCTGCAACAGAGAAGAAAGTTCGTTTTAGTTCTAAAAAATTTTTCAAGAAAAATCAGATTTAAATAAAAACGTTACCCTCCCCGGCAACGGCGCCAAAATTTGATTGAGGCTTAACCTGCACACAAAATAAAGAATTTCAGATTTAGAATGAAGATGTGCAAGTGCTCAATTCTTACCGCTATAGCAAGTGGCTATGCGGGTCGTGATCCATAAGGAGGGTTTTGCGATGGAAGCGTTTACGTTCTTTTATTGAAATCTTAATGAAGATAAAACGAAGATTCTTCTTGGTTAAAGTTAAGAAAATGAAAAAGAGTTAATAGTTAAAGTTAAGAAGAAAGTGGTAGAATAGAAAGTGGAGAAAAATCAGAGAATGATGAAAGCGATTATGTACAAATGAGTTGGGAAAAAGAGTGAAAACGATTTGGAAGATGTGGTGAAAGAAATCGTGATTGCGATCTATGCTAAAGAAATAAAAGAAAAGAAAGAAGGTTGAAGAAATACTTACCTAGATTGATTGATGACTTACCTGAAAACCTTTGCATGTTCTACCTTTGTTTAGGAGGCGTTCAATGCATAGATCATAAGCCCGAGCTCAGTCCCCGTTCGCATTATATCATCAAGTCTAGCACAAGTATGAAGTGATACATCTTGAGGAGGAGAACGTCTTCATGAACTATCGTTGGCACTCACATAACATCGTTGTACTTGTGCTTTGGAATTCACTTGTAAACTCAACAAAAACAAACTAGGTAAAGTAGAAGGAGGAAGAAGAAAGCAAAAGAAAGTAAAGTAAAGCAGAACATAAAAATAAAGCAATTACCTTATTACTTACTGAAACAATGGAAGAAAGGAGGAGGGTACATCGGTGTCACTCTCAACATCAGCCTCTCTCTCTTACTTACATGAATAATCATCTAACCTAAGCCTACATACAATTTACATGAAAAGAAAAGAAAAACCTAAACTAAGAAATGAAAAACTTGGCTAAGTCCTATCTCTGCATGGTCGTCCAATTTTCAGCGCAAGTACAGGCCTTTTATAGGCAAAAACCCAACAACCAGGATCCCGGGGAGATCGGGGGAGCAAACGCTCCCCCTAACTCCCCAAGATTGCCGCGGAAACGTGGCTTTTGCCGAGTTTCCGCGGCCAGGGTGTGGCCAAGTGGCCACACCCTGTTGGTGGGTCAGCTTGGTTTCGCCCTCTGACTTTATCTTGAGTTGGTTTGTCAGTTGGAGTCCCAGATTCTGACGAAATGGCCTTGGATTCTTGGCTTTAACCGATCGATTCTGAGAGGATTCTTCTCAACTGGTTTTTCACCTCTTGATTTTGCCCTGATTTACTTGGTGCGAATTAATTCTGATTTAATTCAGAATTTTGGTGGGCTTTGGGCTCATTTCTGTTCATCTCCTTAAGGATTGGACCTGCAAATAAATTAAACAATTAATTAGGACAATGCAGACTTTTATTCTATAATAAGTATGGACATATGATATTAAATATGCAACATTAGCGACCAATCACTGCTCTCTGTATCCTGTCCTGGTCGATCGGGCGGTCGACCGGAGGCAAACGGTCATAAAAATGGCCGTTGGGCCGGTCGACCGGGCGGTCGACCGGAAGGGCAAAAATGCCCTTTCCTACTGCCAACGGGCAGATTTGTTTGTGGGTTATAAATACCCCATTCTTTGGTTGATTTCATCAAGATTTTAGATGAGAAAAGTTTACATCTTTCAAGTATTTTTCAGCAAGAGTTTTTGGTGCTAAAAGTTTTATTTATATTTGTTTTTAAAGTATTGGAATTTCAAAGAAAATAGAGTCTTTGGGAATTGGTTTTTGATCTAAACTTCTATCTCTATTTTGAGTTTTTCTAAGTATTTTTCTTTATTTCAAATACTTTATTTTCTCACACTTGAGCTGTCATATCTATCCTATCTATTAGGATCTATTTTGTGAGAAAATTGGTTTGTGGTTGTTGATACCACTAAGAGTTGTAAACCTTCCATACTTTGTGATATCCCTCTAGTGAGAGGTGATTATAGAAGTTGTGTTGGTATCCCTCTTAGTGAGAGGTGATTGTGGTGTTGTGGCTTTGTGCCTTGTCCCTCAAGCTAAGTGCCTATCCCTCTAAGTATAGAGGTGATTTGTGTTATGCCTTGCCTCTTGTGTAGAGGTTGTACTGGTTGAGAGAGGAGTTGTGTACTCCCAGTATATATTATCCAAATCCTCAGTGGAGGTTCCCTGTGTGGAAAGTCCTTTTTGGACGCTATAGTGAAAATCCTTCTGTGTGAAGGCGGGGACGTAGAGCTGGGTGCTCGAACCTCGAAACATATCTTTGTGTTTGCGTTTGATCCACTATCTCTAACTCTCTCTCTCTCTTTATATTATACATTGCATCATATTGTTCATATCATATATATGCTTGGGTTTGATTGTGTGCCATACTTGTGTTCAACCAAGAGAGTTTCAAATGGCACCTCAACTCTTATTTAGAGGAATTTAGAGAAGATAGTCCAGAGCTCTTAACCGGGAATTCGGCTACACTCTTTGGTTACACTAAGTGTGTTGCAATTTAGTTTTATTCCGCATTATTTGCCATTATATTAGCCATACACCTATTCACCCCCCTCTAGGTGTACTTTCAAAAACTCCTCCAAGAAAATACTAAATTCCCACGGAGTATCAAGTCACATTTCCCAATTCCTTTTGCCGTTACGTCCAGTTCGTCACCTCTGAATGGCAGGGCTCTAAGTCTGATGTTTCTTAGTCGGTTATGTCCAGTTTATCACCTCTGAACCAATAGGTGCCCAGATCTCTTCCCCTCTATGGTACTCAAACTGTCACATCCAGTTCACCACCTCTGAATAGACGAGTGCCTTATTCTATTTTCCCCTGTCAGGGCCGGGAGTCTTGATGTCACGTTAGTCAATCACCTCTGAATAGTGAATTGCGAGTCTGATGTCTCTTAGTTAGTAATGTCCAGTTTATCATCTTTGAACCAACGGTGCCCGATCAAATTCACCCTTGCAGTCCCCGGTGCATTATTTGTCATGTTAACATTATAACCTCTGGCAGCGGATTCAGAATTTAGTGTGTTTTAGTCTATCATGTCCAGTCAATCACCTCTGAATAGACGGGTCCCTAAAACCTGGTTCATCCTCCTTTTATCGTTATGTCCAGTTCGTCATCTCTAAACGACAAATTATGAGCTTGGTGGCTTCTCAATCGATTATGTTCAATCAATCACCTCTGAACTGACAAATAGCTAAGACTCATTCTCTAGTCCAGTAGGGACTATTTTTACCGTCATGTCCAGTTTATCACCTCTGAACGGTAGGGCGCTGAATTCAGTAAGTCCCAATTGGTTATGTCCAGTTCGTCACCTCTCAACTGTTCGATGTTTGAATTTCATCCTCTAGTCATTTATAGACTTTATTCGCTATCAAGTTAGTTAATCACCTCTGAACAACAAGGGCTCTAAGTTTGGTGGTTTCTCAATGGTTATGTCCAGTCAATCACCTCTAAACCGATAGATAGCCAAATCTCATTCTCCCATCTAGTGCAGACTTTCTTTTTTATTATGTCCAGTTCATCACCTCTGAACGATAAAATTTAGAGTCTCATAATTCCTAATCAGTTATGTCCAGTTCATCACCTCTGAACTGACTGAGACTGATTTCAGATCTCACTCCTGGTCCAGTAAGGACTATCTTACCGCTATTATGTCCATTTTGACACCTCTTAACAAAGAACTCCTTTTCTAGTGATTCCTAACCTGTCACATCTAGTCAATCACCTATGAATAGGCAGATTCCTAGACCTATTCTCTTTTATCCTCGGTGAATTCTCTTTCCTATACCAACTTTATCATGTTCGTAACCTCTAAATAATGTTGGTCTTAAATTTTACTTGGTGAAATTTCACCCCTTCAATTCTTTCCAAAGGACTTGCATGTTATGTTTTTCTTATATGGAAAGCTTATATACTTGTGGGTAATTACACAAGACCAGCAAAGAGCAAAGAAAAAGAGAAAGACACCAGACAAGTCATTGAACAAAAAGCAGATTTTATTGATTGATGAAAAAAGTACAAAAAAGAGAAAATACAAGGTGTTACAAATCAAGATTGTCTCTCATAATAATTGATCTTTACCTCATTAGCAGATAACCTGTTGTTTCTTTCCTCTTCGGCCTTCAGCATGGCCTGTGGTTTCAGCTCCTCTCGGTTGAATGCAACCATTGTCTCAAAGCAAAACTTGAGCTCCTCCAAAGCCGTCATCTTCTCTGCACTCGAGTGTTGGATCTGGATGCTCTCAGCTGTCATCTCTTCCAGGCGGATGGATTTAGCTTGACTCACTGGCTCAATTGGAGAGGATAAGGTTGGCCTTCTCGATCATCTCCTTCGCCTTCTGGATCTGATCCTTTGTAGCATCAAGTGCTTGACTGGAGACAACCATCACCTCTGAAACCTCAGCCTCTCAGGCATCCAGGGATTTTAGTTCCTGAGATAGTGCCTCTACTTCTTGGGATGTCTTAAGACAATTCTTTTGCATCTGTTCTACAAGACGTTCCTGTTCAGCTTCAAACAATGGAGTGAGGTCTAACTGCCTCAGGTTACTCCATTCACCGATGTCCTTTTTGAGATTGGTAATCAGTTCTTTCAAGAACTCAGCTTCGGTGTTCCCTCCAACATCCCATATACTTTCTATCGCTCGAGAGAGAATGGGTCTCCTTGAAGCAAAAGAAATGTGGGTGCTTTTGAAAATCATGAAAAGACAGCGCTTCAAGCTTTTGTAGAAGCCTTCCACGAGCTCTCCAATGAATTCATCTTTGAAATCAACCTCCATCGGTGGAAGAGCAATGGCTGCAAGAGGACTCTGTTGAGGCCAAGTCATTATGGATAACTCTGGAATGGTTGGGGTTGCGGCTATTGAGGCAATCTTCGGTAAAGGAGTCTTCAAAGGAACAGTCTCCAAGAAGCGGAAGTGAGGTGTTGAGATTGGCCCAATGATGAGCGTCGAAGAACCAGAATCAGTAGGCTCCACCAAGTCAGAAGCTGAAGGACTAGAAAGAGCTGGTGGGATTGAAGATGACTCCATCTCAGGCCCTAACTGATCTTCACTTTACTCCGGTGCTGTCTGAGTAGGAGAGGCTCCGTCTCGACTGCCGCCACCGACAAGTCTTCCGATGTGGCCTATTGTTGAACTATACTTTAATGAACAAGGCTCAACAACACGATGTTGATCTTTTGTGGAACAACGACCTCCTCTTGCTCAGGTTCTGATGTCATTGGAAGAACAACTTTCGCAGGAGCTTCTGCAAAATTTTTAGATTTAGTAATGTATATAGAAAATGTTTGCTGAATTATAGACACTTCAATCATTACTTGCGGGGGTTGAGGTTGTAATGACAACCTCAGATCCATCTAGTTCACCTTGGGTAGTTTCAACAGAGACATGCTCAGCAGTAGTGACGCGCTCGATAGCAGCAGCTTCAACAGCAAGAGGAGCCTCGGGAGCAGTCATTTCCGTAGAAACAACCAGGAGAGGAGTGTTCTCTACGGGGGCTTTAGAGGTCTCGAGGGTTCCCACATCCTTAACCTCGTCTCCTTGAGTGGTTGCCTCAATATGAGCAGAAGACCCTATGTCTGGCATGTCTTCATCGGGGCCTTCAGATTGAGGTAGTCACCCATGTCTTCTGCACGATGTGGGAAGAAGACGTCCCATGCCTTATTATCCTGCTCATTTACATTCCAAGACTTATATTTAGTCACGAAAGTGGACAATTAATATAGAAACAAAAAAAGGGAAGCTGATCTTACTTGTGACCGGTACAAACTTCTTTGAAGCTTCGCCAGCAACTGGTTCATCCACTAGGGGAGTAGGAGGGGATGTAGGTAGCCACTGGAGCAGTAATAAGAGCCACATAGGACGTTGGTACTTTCGCCTCTCTAATCTGCAAAGTCCCTTAATGTCGACTCGTGGGTCTGACAGTCTTCTTCCTTTCTTTGAGGGAAAGCACCTAAAGGAGGCGACCTGGGCTTTCGCTTGAAATGAGTGTCAGAGTCTGCCTCTTCTTCCTCATCCTCCTCTTCCTTAAGGGTATCCGCAGTAACAACCTCTTGGGCTGGCTCACTGCTTGCTTCACCAGCGTGTGGGCTCGCGACAACTGAAGCCTTGCTAGCAACATCAGCAAGGAATTCTTAAAGGCCAGGTACTCGAATGTGTTTCCCTTGCCTCTGCGCTTCTACCTTCCCCTTTAAGCGGGCGGTAATCAAGCTTATCCTGGTAGAGTTAACTTTATATGAGGAGGGGCGCGTGTTCGACACATTGTGCTACTGGCAAAAGCCGAGGCTTGTACGTAGGTAGGAATCCGGTAAGACATGCAAAACCGAGCTCCTGTACATCCAGCGATGAAGTGCCTCCAAGCCCTGGCACCGTCGATGAAACTCCCCATATACCTGAGCCGAGGATTGGGATTACCGACGTATAGTTTGTTATAGCCAAACTGTCTGGCGAAGCGGCTGGACAAATAGAGCTCCAGATAATAGTCATCCCCACCTCAGTACACTAGGTGGGAAGGCTTGATGCTGACCAACCACTTGAAAGTACCTTCTTCCAGCAGAGTGCTCATATCCGACGTCACGAAACTCCTCGCCATATTGTGTCCCTAGAATGTGGGGGGAACATCGAAAGAGACTGTATGAGTCTTGATGCTCGACCAGCCTCTGGACCCTTGCCAAATATGTGCCCTCCCATTGAGAATTTTCGAAGCAGCGGAGGTGGACATAGCGTTCACCTTCTGGTGTTTCTTCTCCCGATTAGATCAAGACCGGGCAGTAAAGAGCGAACCAAGCCATTAAGTACGCGTACGACATCTCGACCTTGGGAGAAAGCCCATCATATGGAAAGATAAGTTCTTTGCCCATCCTGGTTGTGGTCACCTTCCTGTAGAACTGCTCTGTCAGCGTCCTGAGCCCATTCTGAATATGACAAACCATAGCGGCAGCAGGCCGAGCGAATATTTGTGTACCAACTGAATGGCTGAGGATCATCAAGGGCGTGATGCTACCATGAGGTGGTGATAGGACCACACACTTTTTTAGCCAGGCTGACAAGTTGCCAGCCAACAGCGCTTGCCGGGAGATCAGTCTTAAAGTCTGGCGGTGAAAACTTAAGAAAATATCCCCTCGCTTATATTCACCGTCATCCTCCTCCAGAACAACGTCTTCATGATTTTCTGCCTTCATGACCTTGGCAATCCTTTGTCAAATACCGGGGTCTGGAGATTTTCATGGGAGCTATCCACGACCGAGAATAGATACTCCACCCAAAACTTCAAGCTGTTTATATTTTTACGACTGGGGTAGAGGTCGAGGCAAATATAGTAGTGACACATTAATTCTCTGTACGTCTTGTAGCATATAGGAAATATTCCTCACACGGCTTGGAACCCATGGGAAGATTGAGCACTTCCCATATCTCGTGAGTGCCATCCCCAGCTCACCGACAGGAGTGAAGAATGTGCTTGAAGCCGGGTAATACATATCCAAGACGTCGTAAACAGTAGGGACGCTAATATTTATCCCAAAGCTAGTGGCTCTGACAGCTTCTTAGAGTCCTAACCACTTCATGTCAGTTTCGAAGACCTCCAGCACATACATCACGAGACTGCTCCATCATACCTCTTTGAAGGAGCACACCCACCCCAGTTTCCAAAAATCTATATCCGAGTAATTTCCTCTCGCCTTCACGAACTGATTCAGGAAGGTCGAGACCTAGGGAGGCTTTTCTCCCATAGGTACTTCATGATTGACGTTGCCCGAATGTAGACCGACGATGCTACGCGGAGGGCCACTTCTAGTGCAACCACTAAGGGTCAGGACCCCTACATGCACCAATTCTAGTGTTCTGACTCATGCCCCACCTCATCATTCTTGGCAGCGTGACTGGCTGAAAGAAGGCTAGGGGATAGTAGTGCTTGCTCTCCGGGAGGTAATATCGGTCTCCATCTAGGGTATAAACCCATTGTCCTTCCTCAGTAAGTAGTTGTTGATCAATATCTGGGACTGCATCTCCAAATATGAACTCTGGCTTCAGATAAACCGTTCGGTTTTACCCTTCCAACACGAGAGTGGAGATGATAATGCGAAGAGCGCGCTCGTCCCCACCCAAAATGAGTGTGTTCCTCTCTGCAGTGCTCCCTTTACTGAATAGCGACACCTGCCCCTGAAATTGAAAGCAAACGTTCCCATCCATCCTCTCACTAATCCAAATAAACTGTTCTATAGGCCAAGAGGATAATGCACTACAAAACGAAGAAGAGCAAACGTGTTAGCCTCTGGCAAGAAGGAAAATGCAACAAAAATTCCAAAGGCTTAGCTTCACTCTCCAAGCGAAGCTAACTAAAAATCGCTCCTCAAGCGAAGTTAACTTTCGCTCTGAGGTAAAGCCTTGCACTGCACAAAGGCAGAGTGCAAAAAGCCCCAAGTACTAGCTTTGCGTAGAAGCTTAAAAGGCATGGGTGCCTTAGAAATTTCTAAGGATACAGCGACCTTCGTTTAGTTTCGCTCCGAGGCTTAGCTTCACATTCTGTCAAATGACAGAATGCAAAAAACACCAAGGGCTAGCTTCTTCTGGAAGTTTAAAAGAGAAACCCTTCATTTTCTAATCTTGATCAAGCAAAATTAAAGGAGAGTAAATCCCCTAAAAATTGGCAAAAACAAATTTAAAGGAGTTCGACTCCCTGAGATTATCAGTTTCTGACGAATCTTGAAAGATCCGCCATGGATTAGCTGACATTGGCTGTGAAATAGTTGAAAAGGGGAGAACCCCTACCGGCGATGGGTTGTTTGATGACCGGAGGAGGTGGCGACACCGCTGCAGAGGTAGCGACCTCTTTTCCCACGCGTTGTTTGGGTGCCATTAGGGCTTCTGAGAGTTCTTGAAGATCTCGAGCGAAGGAGAGAAAGAGAGATGTTCGATCTCCGCGAAAACGCGAAGTGAAAAGAGAAGATGACTTCTCTGCTGCAGCCCTCGGGCTTTTATATACACTCAATTTCTAACTTCGCCTCCTCAAAAGGAGTTCCAAGCTATCATTTCAAATTAATTTGAAATGACGGCTGGAGGTTCAAAAACCTAAGCAACGAAGCTATTTAGCTTTGCGCAGACGCCATCTTGAGCTTCATATGAGGCTTTATTTTATCTCCACTATGAGCCCATCATTAACTTCGCATGAAACTTTATTTTTAGCTCCACTGTCGGCTCAGTTTTTAGCTTTGCCTGAAGCTTCCGTTTAGCTCTGCTTAGAGCTCATCCATTTGCTTCACGCGAAGTTTACTCCTCATGAAATTCCTAGGTTAAACCAATCTGATTATCTAGTTCAATGTGCATTTGCACTCAGCCCAATGGACTCTGATTATATATATTTATTGCATATTTATTGCACGTTTATTACTAATTTCTTACTTCTATTTTGTACTGAATCATGATAATAACCGTGTCTTCATTTGCAGGCTTGTCCTAGTTAAGAGGGAGAAGACAAAGCCAAATAATACTAGTTAAAATCAGATTTAACTGGATCCATTTGGTTAGCTGAAGATAATCCTAGATCCAGTTCGATTAAATATATTTAGGGAGATATATTCGGTTAAATAGAGAATCAACGAAGATCAGATTGAAGTCGGAGACCAAATTGAAAATGTAGCTAGACACAAGGAGATAACACAAAATCTGAGATCCCCGCTCCCTAGATGTGGCCACCACATCCAAGCCGCTGATACGCGACAATCTTGAAGAGATAAGGGGAGCGTTAGTCCTTCTATCTTCAGACGCTCCCCATGATCCCTATTTGGCTATAAATACTGCATTCTCCAGAGTTCAACAAGATGAAGACTATGATTAAATTCTTGCTTTAATTTTAAGGTTTAGGATCATTGTTAGATAGCTCTGAGAAGTTGTATCTCAGTTTTTTTACTTTGTAACTCAGTCTAGTAATAAGAGGGAGGAAAAGAGTGTAATTTACTACTGAAGTTACATCAAAAGAGATTCACCTTGTTTATTCAACTCTTCTCGAAATTTCTAATATGTTGCATTTCAATTCTATGTTTTGCTTTACATCTAGTTTGAGTATCTAAATCAGTTTTTCTGGGGTCATTATCATATCTCTCTCCTATCCTTCTTTGTTTTGAAGAAATTTTGGTGCAAAGAACCCAATGGAATCATATGGATGCCTTAAACTAAGCCTTACATCTTTGCAAGTATTCTTGAAGGCACATGAGGATGGGTTTGAATTTCTAAACTTTCATTTTGAAAACAATACTTGAATTTGTTTTTTACTTCGTACTTGGAAAACAAACTTGATGATTTAACATTCAGTTCAAGAGTGATTTTTAAAAAGAAGTTAGCTTTTCCATACATATTATTTGCTTTACTTAAACTTTCAAAATTCAAGCTTAAATTTTGGTCTATGATCGAGTTGAGGCACTAAGATTTTCAAGGGAAAAAATACATTGTTGAGTAGTAAGATAGTGATCCCAGATCTCTTTTTGCCTTAAAAACAAACAGTATCACTTCAATTTTTCTTAAAAATTTTATTTTCCACAACCTATTCTCAATCTTCACTTTTTCTTAAAAATCACTTTTAAACATTTCATCTTTTTTTCTCCTAAAAAAACACAATCACTAAAACTAATTTTTTTCCCAAAAATACTGAAAAGTTTGCATCGCATCTCTCCTCATAGACACTACCCGTTAGCTCTAAGCTATACGGTATTTTAATTTGCAATAAATTTTTGGTGTTGTTGACAGGGAGGGAGTGATATTCTTTGTATTTTGACAAGTTTGGTGTTCTGTTTTAGGATTAAGGAAATTAAGTTGAGAATTCAAGCATTGCAGAAGAAGACTCGTTATCCTATGCCCTTGCTCTAGAAATTAGGCAACAAGATTCCAAGGGTTGGCCACGAAAATGCATATTTTGCTGCACAAACACGGCAATTTTGTGGGACTACTAAAAACACATTTTTGCAGGACATATGATTGAAACGGGAAAATAATAAGGAAAGAATTTAGAAAATCTTAGTCTCGTTTCAAAATAACCGTGTAGGTGTAGCAAGGGCTCGATGGGTCGATCCATAGAGAATGATGCGATGAAAGCTTTTCGGAATGATCTTCTCTGTATTTGGCTTGGAAAAGAAAAGATATATTGATGAGATTTGATCAAGCTAAAGAAGTATAGTTTACAAATCATCTACCACAACCCAAAGTATTAGTCTCAAAGAGTGAACATCATATTTGTTGGCCCAAAGGCCATTAGCCCTATATCTCGTTGAATATTTTGATGATAACAAACCATATTTAGTTATGTATTTAACAATTTTGTTTAAAAGTATTTCAGGTTAAACAGGTTGATTTGACGGCTCCACTATCAAGACTCACAAGTTTGGACGCCGCTAAAGATATGCATTCCCAAGCTAAGCACATTAGGAAGCTTCGGGATCAAGACATGAAGAAAAGACCAAGTCAAGATCAAGACAATGAAAAAGTCCAAGATTTGTAATTTTGCTTTTCTTTTAGAATTTTTGTCAAAACCTAGATGTTAGAAGTAGATTTATGGGATTGTCACTTACACACACTTTAGTTTGATATATGGCTTCAAAAACAATTTCAAATTCTATTTCCAACTTAGTTTTATAGCTAACATGTTTTTCGGAAATTTGTTTTAGAAACTCTAAGTTTTTGGAAAAACTGATTTTTGGGAAAAACAAGTTTTTATCAAAGAAAAACTTTATCAAAATGTTTTAACATGTTAGGGTAGTGACATATGGTCATACTCCTATTTTTACAAAGTCCAAAACCCCAAACCACAAGACCAAATCCAAAGACCCAAGTTCTGGCTTTCTGCAGTTCTGATTTTTCAGAACTGACAGGAGCCGGTCGACCGTCCCGGTCGACCGACGTACACGCTGTGCATGTGTGTACGTCGGCCGACCGCTCTGGTCGACCGGAGTACTTACAGTGCTCTCTGTTTGTTCCGGTCGACCGGGGCGGTCGACCGTAGTCCCCCAACGGTCAAAAATATGACCGTTGGCGGTCGACTGGCCCGGTCGACCGGCAGCTGTCAGAAGTTCTGACAGACTCCAACAGCTCTATTTTTCTGACAGATTTTGTTGGGATCTCACCCCAACGAATCTCTCTTGCTGTTTTACCTAGTTTTTCAACCCCTATAAATAGAGGGTCACTTCAACATGATAACATAACTATTCCTAAACATTTTTACAAGAGATTTTCATAAGAATTTCAAGTCTTCATTTTAGAAAAGATTTTCAAGCCAAAATTTCCATACACCCATTTGAAGCCTATTCCTCTACTTCTCTCTAGATTTTGCACTACACAATCCCAAAGTTCTACATCTACATATTGGTTATAGGATTGTGCAAGTGAGCTATTTTTGTGATCAAGTGTGATCATTTTCTTCTTGAGCGAAGTTGTAGAGGCATCGGCCTCAACGCGAGCTAGTGTGCTCCGGGTGGTGTTGCGGCATCACAAGAGATAGGACAAGTGTGTCCTTGTATTGGCGATCCGGTGGGATCAACAATAGTGGAAATCCTTCAAGTGTGAAGGCGGGGACGTAGAGCGTGGCTCGAACCTCGGAAACATATACTTGTGTTTGCGTTTGCTCGAATTTTCTCTAAACTCAACTCCTTTAATTCTTGCACTACTTATTGTGTTTATTGCTAGTTTTTTAATTTGAGCAATTTGTTAGTAGAATTTTTAATTCCGCATTATTGCCACATTTCATATAGCCATCACCTATTCACCCCCCCTCTAGGTGATTTCAATTGGTATCAGAGCCTAACCCTACTATTTGGTCTAACAACCTTAGGGAGATCCTTGTTATTTGGCTATATTATTTGCATTTTTTTCATTTATTGTGCTTTATATTATTCATCCATGGCATCACTTGACTTTTCTAGCATCAAGTCCCCACCAAAGTTTGATGGCTTGAACTTCCCTATTTGGAAGGTCAAGATGAACCTATTTCTAAAGTCCCTAGGTGTTAGAGTAGCTAGGGCCATCACTAGAGAATTTGTTGAACCCTCACCGATGAGAGTTCATGGTCCGAGGACACCACCAAGGACTATGAGGCAAATGCTAGAGCCCAATATGCCTTGACCCAAGCTCTAAATGAGGATGACCTAGCACGCATCATTAATTGCAAATCCGCATTTAAAGTTTGGAATATTTTAATTGTGACTCATGAAGGAACGTCACAAGTCAAAAGATCTAAGATTGACTTGTTGCGTTCTCAATATGAGAATTTCTATATGTTTGATAATGAGAGCATTGATGACATGCTCACGCGATTCACCAAGATTACTAATGCCTTATCTTCTCTAGGTGACGCAATCGATAATGACCAAAAGATTCGGAAGGTCATTCGGGCTCTTCCCAAATCTTGGGAAGTGAAGGCAACTACCCTCAAGGAGCTCAACGATCGGGAGGAGATGGACTTCTCCGGCTTCATTGGAAATCTCAAGACGCATGAGATGGAAATGAAGGTTAGAGAAGAGAGGGAGGCGCCCAAGAAGAAAGCGCTCCCCTTCAAAGCCACCCCAACCATTCTTGAAGAGGATGACTCATCGGAGGATTGCGATGAGGACTTCGCCATGCTCATCCGGAAGGTGGGCAAGATGTTCTAAAAGAAGGGGAGGCAAAGCAACTTCCGAAGAGGGAGACCTCAAGGAAGGTATGAAAAGAAAAGAGAAGAACCCAGTCCTTGCTTCCATTGCAAGAAGATCGGACACCTCATTGCCGATTGTCCCGCACTTCAAGCAACCACCTCCAAGAATGCCCCAAAGAAGAAAAAGGCTATGGTAGCAACATGGGATGACACGGAGTCGGAATCCGAAGAGGAGAACGACGCCGCGCACATGTGTTTCATGGCACATGGGGAGGATGCATCAAAGGTAACAAACGAAAACTCTATAGATGATGATGAGCTAACTATGGATGAATTAGCCCAATTTTTTGAAGAACTTCAACATAGGTATGAGATTTCTCAATCTCATAATAGAAAATTAAAAAGGGAAAATGAGTCTTTAAAAGATAAAATTAATATTATTGAAAAAGAGAAAAATGATTTATCTTGTGCTTTTAAGAAAGTAAAAATTGATTTTGAAAATCATAAGTTAGCTTGTAAAGGGAAAACCCCCATTGCATCATGTAACAAAAATGAATTTTTGGAAATTCAAAAACGAGTTGATGTTTTAGATTCAACTCTTAAAAAGTTTGCTTTTGATTTAAATAAGTTTGCATCTAGATTTCCTAAGGGAGTAACCCAAGGGAAACACACTCACCATGCACATGCACGGAAACATGCACACACACATAAACATGCATACATGTATGGTAATGGTAGAATTTACATTTGCACGCATTGTGGCCGCAAAGGCCATTTAGAAAAATTTTATTTTGCTAAACATAATGTAAACAATAAATATGTTTGGGTTCGTCCCGGTACTAATCCAAAAGGACCCAAAAAGATATGGGTACCAAAAGACCCACCAAATTTAGATGATGCAGGTGGATCTTCTTCCTCCAAGACTTAGGGGGAAACGGTGCCCGGGTGGTGGATGCAACTAAGCTCAAAGAACACATCGCATTTGCATCGCTATCATGGAGGCACCTATTTTGGAGATTGCCCATGCTTGGTAACTTCTCCATTTAAAAGTTTTTTTGTTTGGTTATATACACATGTATAGGATTGTTAGTTTACTTTTATGATACATTAATATATGCTAGTGTAAACTTACATCCCTACCATGATTGTGTATATGCCATGTTTTAATATCTTTTTTTTTATACCATGTCTATTGTATGTCTACATGCCATGCCTAGACTAGCTTATTTATATATACACATTGTACTTTCAAAACTAGAAATAAAATTTTTGTAAAATTTCATATTTAAGCAAATACCTTAGAGATGGCAATTGCGCACCTCAACTCATTCAAGAGGAATCAAGAGGATGAAGTTCAGAACCCGTCACCGGGTATTCGGCTTCAACATCTCTAAAACTTTGTTTTTGTATGAAAATTAAATAAAATGTTTTGTGTGAATATTTTGGTTGACATGATAACCTAATGAAGAATTAAAAACATTCTTGTATTTTTGTATGTTATATATATATCCTATTTAATTGTTAAATAGTTTTATTTAAATTTTTTTTTGGAGCTCTGTCTGTCCAAAGTTTTTTTGGGCAAAGCCGGTCGACCGGCCCTAACCCCGGTCGATCGCCAGTGCCTGAAAGAGAACAATTTTTGCTCTCTGTTGCCGGTCGACAGGTACGGTCGACCGCTCTGGATTACAGTGCTCTCGGGTTTTTCCGGTCGACTGGCCCGGTCGACCGTGCGTCGTATTCAGCCCCAAATCTGCTATTTATTTCTCTCTCTCTCTCACTTCTCTCATAACCCATCCAGCGAGACGTTTCTTCCCCTCTTCTCCAAAAATTCTCCCAACTCAAAATCTTTCAAATTCCTTCAAAACCCTAGTTGGAATCACTTCGTGTGGGTTAGATCTTCAGTTTCAGGGCTCCCCCACCAGCAGATTTCAGGGATTCATGATCAGGGTTAGGGTTTCTCCATTTTCAGGTAAAAATCATCTTTTTACTCTAAATCTTGATATCTAGCTCTTAGTTTTCCTTTCACTTGTCAAAGATTTCTAGGTTTCCTTTGTTTAGATCAAGCCTATACCATCTACCCTAAAAATCAAATAAAAAACACTTTTTTTCACCAAAAATGTCAAAGAGATCTAGGTCTGAGAAGGGAAAAAGCATAGTTCCCTCATCTTCCACCACTCCTACACCTAAAAGACCTTTTGTGAATGATCTTGCAGAAAATCGTTTCATACAACTTTCTAAAAAATCTGTAATTTCGGGGAGATACGTCATTCTAAAGGATTTTGAACACCTAGGCATCCCTCGTATCCTCAAAAGAAACTCTTTGCATCATTTTATGACTATTAAGGAACCTGTCTACACATCCCTTGTTCACTATTTCTATGCAAACTATGCCTATGAGGGAGGTCGTGTTAGATCACGTGTTTTAGGGAGAGATATAGACATCCCTATATCACGATTTGCTGATTTGCTACATCTCTCCTCTGGAGGAGTGGATGTTTATACTTTTGATCTACACGACTTTGAGTATCCGGACGGTGAGTCTGCGCTCACCGCCTCCACTTTGATTCACGGGGATGACAACCCCAGTCTAGTGAGGAATGATGATTGGTAGTGAAAAGTGCATTTTTATCATCATATTTACCATCACATTTTCATATTTATTCATTTAATTCTGCACATTTATTAATAATTTGTAATTTATTGTGTGCAGGCCTCGAATTCTTATTTTTATAATAAATAAAGCTTAATGAAGCCCAAAAGCCCACAGTTGAAGCCCAAGAGTCAAAGTGCAAATAGCAGATTGTCAAAGTGCAAATACACAAAGGGCTAAAGTTGCAAATATCAAAGATGAGGGAAGGATAGACTTCTACCCAACCCTAAACTCTTGCAGATGAGAATGAAAAGAGTGCAGAGATAAGGAAATTCGTTTAAAAGAGATTGGGAGAATTCAAAATCTAGGTAACTTGATTATCAAGTTATCTCGAAATCCCAATATGAAGAGCCAGGATCATACTTCCAGAAGCAGGCGCCCACATGGACGGACCAGGAGAAGCCACGCGACAAAGCGCGTGGCCTGACTCCACTATACTGCCGCAATTTTGCGGCAAAAGCCGCAATTTTGCGGCATTTTGATGTTATCTGGATATCAGATTTCGTGGGCAACTTCATCCGGGACTCTTCGGCCTTCTGCACCTATAAATACCCCCTGCAGTGCAACGTACAGGGTCGTCCAGCGTCCAGCAAAGGGCCAAAAGCTAGGGTTTAGGTTTTTCTTCTAGGTTAGATTTTATTTCCTCCATTGTAAATTTCTATTTTCTTTTTGTAAAAACTGAGAGGAGATGATGTATTCATGGAGGAAGGGATTTACTTGTACTGATGGTGACAGTCGGTGTAAGTTCTATTTTTCCACCATTGTTTAATAATCAAATCGAGGTTTGCTTTTATTTTTGTATTGTTTTATTCTCTTTTCTTCTTATTTAATCTTGTGTATCTCAGTATTTACTTCCTTCTATTTCTTTCTCTAATGTCTTGCCCACCATGAGATCCAACTGCTTCGAGAATACCTAGCCGAGGAAGAGCCCTTGATGGCCTATGGCGATGAACAGGTCTTCAAAGTTGCTTTTATTTCATAGTTAGGAAGGCGGACGATCCTATACGCCATGCTTGTACGCCTTCCAAGAAAAGGTAAATCATCGCAACGGTTCAAACGGTAAGCAGACTAAAGAGGTAAGTTTTCTTTTTCTTTTCTTTTCTTTTTAGATTAAATCACAACTTCTCCCAACTCTTTATTTGCCGACCCATTGTAAATACCACTTCCTTTCTAATTTAACTAATAAAAATAAAAACTTTAGAGAAACTTGCTTAATGCTTCCATCGCAGTCCCTCCCTGAGGATCACGACCCGCATAGCCTTGCTACCGCGGATTAGTATTGAGAACCTCGCACACCTTTAAATCTCAGATCTAAAATACTATATTTTGTGTGCAAGAAAACTCAGTCAACAAATTGGCGCCGTTGCCGGGAAGGGACGGTAAGTTTATCTCTAAAACAAAAATTTAATTTTTAACTAATTCTTTATTCTTTTCTGTTTGCAGGTTTGGAGAACAGGAAACAGAAACATAGCAGCAGCAGTGGACATATTGCTATTCTGTGCCTCTGCCCTCGAAGGCAGAGCACCAGAATCTACTATTTTGCCGCGGATCCGCGGCCAGAGCCGCGGAAACGCGGCAACAGTAGAGAACTACTGATTGATTTTTTTTGCAGGTTGCTGCAAATTGTAAATTCTGTTTACTGCTCTATTCTGTTTTGTTCTGTGATATACCTGTAAATTGCTAATAATTCAACAGTAAATTATTTGTTGATAAATAAAAATTGATTAGACGTTTGCATATTAGGCACGTGTCTTTTCAATATATTTATTTTTACTGTTGAAGAGTGCTGGAGAAGCAAGGTACGTACGCATTGCATGTAGAATAGGACTCATCTCTTGGTTGATTTTCTGCTTCGAGTGATTCTTATCTATTTATCTTGTACACTTGCACTAATTTATCTTAAGGGCATAACCCATTAACAAGATAAGGTAGGAATTTCATCACCCTTCCTTAGCCCAAAAATCATATCCCAAGCACTCACTAACCCAAGCCTAACTAAAACTGAGTAGACGTTGGCCCTAGGGACATCTCGGACTCAATAGGAGATTATCCTAAGGGGGAACAGTGCTGGAAGTTGACTCTTGCCAAATCAGTGTCTAGGAAAGGGATTGAGGGCCGAAAGCCCGAAGATTGGTGGTTATTTAATTAAGGAACGTCTTTGATGGAAAACCTCCCACCACTCTTGCCCTGACCTGGCTGATTAACTTGTGGTCAAAGTCTGCACTCAACCTCCCGTGGACGGTCTAACCAGTTAGGAGTCGTCTAGGTCATAGGTCTACCCTAACTTAGGATAGAATTTTTTCTTTTTGTTTGTTTATTTGTTTGTTTGTTTGTGTTGGTGTGATATGGCATATAATAATAATTTTTCCAACTTTAATCCATATTACACACCTAACTATTTTTCGGATATTACCAACCCGACATATCATAACTTTGACCAATCTAGTGTGCCAGAATGGTCTTATCCGAATAATTATAACCTATACCCCCATCTTATGACCATGATTTTCATACTTTCAACTCATCACAGAGTTCATGGGGTTTCGAGTCCCCCGAGTCCAATTTTCAACCGACTTGTCCTCAGTCTCCACCCAGTCCACATTCTTTCAATGAGTCATACTTAGATCCACCCAGTCAGAATAGACTACCATCTATCGGGGAAATGATAAGTATGCATGAGTCCAAGCAACAATTACCATCAATCAGAGAAATGATGATGCGTGAGTCCACCGACTCACAATTTCATCACGATTACACTTCATCCTTTCAAGTCCAATCACAACACGATGCACCTATCAACTATGAAGGGATGCTTGCAGCCATGACTCAGGCTAGATTAGCCCGTGATCGTGACATAGATCTGATGGTTCAATCATTACGTTCTCACCGTTCGGCCATTTCTGATATCACGGACCACTCTCTTAGAGCCGACGAACCAAGTTGCTTTGGACAACAAGATTCTAATTCAGTGCCATCATGTGAACTTGCCGAAACTCCAATTCTTGATAATATGGCAAGTTTCTCCTTTCCTGAAATAGAACTTGAGCATGAATATGATCATGATCTTCCACTCGATGATTCAATTTTATTTCCTGATCCAATAATGACTCCAGTGTCTCCACCTGATTTCACTTTTCCCGAGTCGACATTAGATCCTATTCCAATTCATAATGAAATTGAATCACCCATTTTAGATGATCATATTGAACTTGACCAATTGTGCAATTTTGAAAATCCTATGGATACATTGGCAAGTTCTTTTTATACATTGAACCCAATGAGATATGCGACCTAGATTCTCACAATCTCTTTACTTCTGAAACTGATTGTACAATTCTGACGGAAGATGTTGACCTTAGTTTTGAAGAATTGTATGGCGATGAGCTAGAATTCCTTAATATTAGAAGTAAAGAGATATTACCCATATTAGGTCACATTCCATTGTGGGAAGAAGATTGTGGATTTGAGTTTCAATTTCTTGACTTGGACTCACTTCTTGAACCTAGCCCGACTCCTGAGCCCTTACTTGATTTGAGCATCTTCCTCGAGTCGGTATTCGTTCCCGTACCTATAATGTCCAAGTCAATAATTCCATCTTTTCATACTCCATTTTGGGACAAGGAGGTTGAGACAATTAACTCTGAAATTTATTATGAATTTGGAAATTTGATGGGGTGGAAATTCTAAAAAATGATTATACATATATTTTAGTGGGTTATGTAAGGAAAGTTTCTGGTGGGTTCCACCAAATTATCTGTTATCTTGATTGGGTAGCAACGCTTGACCCAATTAGACCACCTCCGGAACCACCACCTTAAGGTAACTTCCGCCTTCCCTTGTTCTGTTTCATGCATATATGCATTCATTCATACATTGAGGACAATACATGAGATAAGTGTGGGGGTGGGCTTTACTAACATACTAACATAGGTAGACACTAACAAAATTTACTAATTAAAAAAAAAAAATTTTAAAAAAAAAAAATGTTATAAAAAGGACAGTATTTTGACTTATTTTTTTGAAAGAAACCTAAGTTAGTTTTAAGGATTAGGAAAATCATGATTAGGATTTCTAAAAACTTGGTCAAAATAAATAATTTGTTGAATTTTTAGGTATAGGAGGAGAAATTGAATAAGTAGTTAGTCTTGATTTTTACCTTAATGAAATTTGCATACCTAATGCATATCTAGGATTCTAAGACAAAGACCTTGTGCCTCATAAAAAAAAAAAAAAGAAAAAAAATTCAATCACTAATTAAGCTGGATACATGTGCCTCATGAAGCATAAGTATTCACGCCTAAAGGTGAGTAAATAAAATAAAGTCCTTAGTTTTGGGGCCTAGTTCACTCGAATTTGAGTCACGGGGTGTTTTCTCACCTGGTGCCCTAAAGCCAACCGGTTTGGGAGTCATCGACTTTAAGTTCGTTACATGGGTGGATTAGAAAGCCTAAGGAAATTAAGGAAAAATTACTTATATATGTATTAACACATCTAATAGTCAATTAGTTAGGTATGAGGGCCTCAAGAAGCCTTAATGCTTATACGAAAGAAAATTAGATGCGTTATACATATTAAAAAAAAATATAATAAAAAAAGAAAAAAATATATATATAGAGGCAAGAGAGTCCAAGTTAAGGAATTCCTAGTATAAATTCATAAGGATGCATATGATTTTTGGTAACGAAAAAGACTATATTAGAAGTTCAATTTTGACCCTTACTTAAAAATGAAAACAATTTACTTTATAAAGACTAAGTTTGAAGAATGAATAAAAATGATAATCCTAAAACTTATAGACTACTTAGTCTCTTCAAATATAATTCAAATATTTACCTTTTTATGAATTTTGTGGGTGTAATCCGCTGAAAACCCTCACGAGACAACACTCGTCCTCTAGGGTAACTTAGAGGTTTAACGGCTTGTTGCACGTGCTAAGTGCAATCGTGATTCCTACGAAAGTGAGTTAGGTTAGATTAACTTTTCATTTCTTTTTCTTTTTCTTTGTTTTTACTCGAGGATGAGCAAAAAGATAAGTGTGGGGGTGTGATTGGTAGTGAAAAGTGCATTTTTATCATCATATTTACCATCACATTTTCATATTTATTCATTTAATTCTGCACATTTATTAATAATTTGTAATTTATTGTGTGCAGGCCTCGAATTCTTATTTTTATAATAAATAAAGCTTAATGAAGCCCAAAAGCCCACAGTTGAAGCCCAAGAGTCAAAGTGCAAATAGCAGATTGTCAAAGTGCAAATACACAAAGGGCTAAAGTTGCAAATATCAAAGATGAGGGAAGGATAGACTTCTACCCAACCCTAAACTCTTGCAGATGAGAATGAAAAGAGTGCAGAGATAAGGAAATTCGTTTAAAAGAGATTGGGAGAATTCAAAATCTAGGTAACTTGATTATCAAGTTATCTCGAAATCCCAATATGAAGAGCCAGGATCATACTTCCAGAAGCAGGCGCCCACATGGACGGACCAGGAGAAGCCACGCGACAAAGCGCGTGGCCTGACTCCACTATACTGTCGCAATTTTGCGGCAAAAGCCGCAATTTTGCGGCATTTTGATGTTATCTGGATATCAGATTTCGTGGGCAACTTCATCCGGGACTCTTCGGCCTTCTGCACCTATAAATACCCCCTGCAGTGCAACGTACAGGGTCGTCCAGCGTCCAGCAAAGGGCCAAAAGCTAGGGTTTAGGTTTTTCTTCTAGGTTAGATTTTATTTCCTCCATTGTAAATTTCTATTTTCTTTTTGTAAAAACTGAGAGGAGATGATGTATTCATGGAGGAAGGGATCTACTTGTACTGATGGTGACAGTCGGTGTAAGTTCTATTTTTCCACCATTGTTTAATAATCAAATCGAGGTTTGCTTTTATTTTGTATTGTTTTATTCTCTTTTCTTCTTATTTAATCTTGTGTATCTCAGTATTTACTTCCTTCTATTTCTTTCTCTAATGTCTTGCCCACCATGAGATCCAACTGCTTCGAGAATACCTAGCCGAGGAAGAGCCCTTGATGGCCTATGGCGATGAACAGGTCTTCAAAGTTGCTTTTATTTCATAGTTAGGAAGGCGGACGATCCTATACGCCATGCTTGTACGCCTTCCAAGAAAAGGTAAATCATCGCAACGGTTCAAACGGTAAGCAGACTGAAGAGGTAAGTTTTCTTTTTCTTTTCTTTTCTTTTTAGATTAAATCACAACTTCTCCCAACTCTTTATTTGCCGACCCATTGTAAATACCACTTCCTTTCTAATTTAACTAATAAAAATAAAAACTTTAGAGAAACTTGCTTAACGCTTCCATCGCAGTCCCTCCCTGAGGATCACGACCCGCATAGCCTTGCTACCGCGGATTAGTATTGAGAACCTCGCACACCTTTAATTCTCAGATCTAAAATACTATATTTTGTGTGCAGGAAAACTCAGTCAACAAATGAGGAGGTCAACAAATTTACCCTCACCTCCCAAGTCCTTGCAAAATTCATTTTCTACAACATTTTACCTAAGTCCGGTGAGTATAGTAATGCTAGGGGTTCAGTTCCTCTCATAATCTATTGCCTCTTGAAAGGCATCAAGATTGATTTTCCTCACCTCATTGCTACTCACATGGCCTCTGACCATATCCGCATGTCCGGTAGGCACTTGCCTTATGGAATGCTTATTACTCATTTGCTTCAGAGATTAGGTTTTGATTTGTCATCTGAGACTCCATGTCAGCCAGCTATAAATTTAGACAACGTCCTTTTGAAGAGGATGCAGGCTCAAATGCGTCGTCACGCACAAGAGCACCCTCCTGCTCCTCCTGCTGATATCCCAGGGTCATCTTCGGCCCCTGGATCCTCTTCCATCCCAGGGATTTCATCTGCATCTGTGCCATCTTTATCACCTGAGTTCCAGTCCTTCATATCTTCTGAGGTTCGCTCTCAGATCCAGGAGCATCAGTCTTGGATCGAGCAGTGAGACGCAGCCTTTCGGGCGGATTTGGAGCAGCGTGATGCAGCCCTTCGCTCGGAGATGGACTCGCGCTTCCAGGGATTTCGCAATGACATGACTTATTTTGCGAACGCCATGAGATTCGTGGATTCGCAATTTGAGACATTATTTGCGAAATTTGATATGATTGGTCTAGATCCCACGACCATTTCTCGCCCTCTTCCATCCTCCGGTCCTCCATTTCCTATCAGAGACCCTACTGCGGCTCCACCTCCACAGCCCGGCGTTGCTGGTATCGATCCAGAGGAGGTCGGTCATGAGGATGATGATCATGATGGTGATGAGACCATGGCAGAGGGTGACGCGGAGGAGAGTTCGTCTGAGGAAGGCGACGCTGAGGAAGGTTCTTCAGACGATGATGCTGCTGGTGGTGCTGAGTGACCTGCCCCTTTTGATGATGTCAAAAAGGGGGAGAGTTATTTGTTGAGAGAGACTCCATATTTTGTGCACTTATATTTTGTGTAGTACTTGGTATTGTATTGTGGACATATGTTTATCTTGTATTTATGTTTGTGTGGACATGTACTTGTTTATGTTGGTTATGCTTTGTGGACATGTGTTTCATTTCTATTTTATGACATGAGTATTTTTTATCTAGCATGGATATATGTGTTGTGGATTATGTTGTGGACCCACTATTTTTTTTGAGATTTGTCTATGCTTGAGCATATTTTTGTATATGCATGTGTTGAGGGGGAGCTTCATTTGAAGTCTCTACCCAAAATATTTGTAATAACTATATATGTTTTGTCATCATCAAAAAGGGGGAGATTGTTGGTCCAAAGGCCATTAGCCCTATATCTCGTTGAATATTTTGATGATAACAAACCATATTTAGTTATGTATTTAACAATTTTGTTTAAAAGTATTTCAGGTTAAACAGGTTGATTTGACGGCTCCACTATCAAGACTCACAAGTTTGGACGCCGCTAAAGATATGCATTCCCAAGCTAAGCACATTAGGAAGCTTCGGGATCAAGACATGAAGAAAAGACCAAGTCAAGATCAAGACAATGAAAAAGTCCAAGATTTGTAATTTTGCTTTTCTTTTAGAATTTTTGTCAAAACCTAGATGTTAGAAGTAGATTTATGGGATTGTCACTTACACACAATTTAGTTTGATATATGGCTTCAAAAACAATTTCAAATTCTATTTCCAACTTAGTTTTATAGCTAACATGTTTTTCGGAAATTTGTTTTAGAAACTCTAAGTTTTTGGAAAAACCGATTTTTGGGAAAAACAAGTTTTTATCAAAGAAAAACTTTATCAAAATGTTTTAACATGTTAGGGTAGTGACATATGGTCATACTCCTATTTTTACAAAGTCCAAAACCCCAAACCACAAGACCAAATCCAAAGACCCAAGTTCTGGCTTTCTGCAGTTCTGATTTTTCAGAACTGACAAGAGCCGGTCGACCGTCCCGGTCGACCGACGTACACGCTGTGCATGTGTGTACGTCAGCCGACCGCTCCGGTCGACCGGAGCACTTACAGTGCTCTCTGTTGTTCCGGTCGACCGGGGCGGTCGACCGTAGTCCCCTAACGGTCAAAAATATGACCGTTGGCGGTCGACCGGCTCGGTCGACCGGCAGCTGTCAGAAGTTCTGACAGACTCCAACAGCTCTATTTTTCTGACAGATTTTGTTGGGATCTCACCCCAACGAATCTCTCTTGCTGTTTTACCCAGTTTTTCAACCCCTATAAATAGAGGGTCACTTCAACATGATAACATAACTATTCCTAAACATTTTTACAAGAGATTTTCATAAGAATTTCAAGTCTTCATTTTAGAAAAGATTTTCAAGCCAAAATTTCCATACACCCATTTGAAGCCTATTCCTCTACTTCTCTCTAGATTTTGCACTACACAATCCCAAAGTTCTACATCTACATATTGGTTATAGGATTGTGCAAGTGAGCTATTTTTGTGATCAAGTGTGATCATTTTCTTCTTGAGCGAAGTTGTAGAGGCATCGGCCTCAAGGCGAGCTAGTGTGCTCCGGGTGGTGTTGCGGCATCACAAGAGATAGGACAAGTGTGTCCTTGTATTGGCGATCCGGTGGGATCAACAATAGTGGAAATCCTTCAAGTGTGAAGGCGGGGACGTAGAGCGTGGCTCGAATCTCGGAAACATATACTTGTGTTTGCGTTTGCTCGAATTTTCTCTAAACTCAACTTCTTTAATTCTTGCACTACTTATTGTGTTTATTGCTAGTCTTTTAATTTGAGCAATTTGTTAGTAGAATTTTTAATTCCGCATTATTGCCACATTTCATATAGCCATCACCTATTCACCCCCCCTCTAGGTGATTTCAATATTGAATGAAGAAGTATCCATCCTAGGTTATTAATTGAGAATTAAGTAAGATGAATAATAACGTTGAAACCCTAATTAGTGTGCACTAACAAAAATTAAACTATCGTTCATCCTAATTTCAAGTATAGCATAAGAGAAGTTTTTTTTACTTAAAATTATGCTATCAAAGTTTTTAAGTATGAACTATGAGTAATCATTTAAAAAGTACAACCTGAATTAAGTAAACCTAATTATCAATTTATCTTCAAGAACACCATTTTAATCCTAGGATTTCTTACAATAATAGATGTCAATCAATTCATCTTTTAAACTAAACTAGGGTAGATAGAGAGATTAGCAAACTATAGTTTTAATTAGTTATTCATATTTTTATTTTTATTTTCAATTTTTATGTTAAATAAGAAAAGTTACATGAAAGAAAAAAGAAGAAAAATAATTAATCTAAGCAAAAATAAACTGAATTGAATTGCAAAGAAGAATGAAGAACCTTTTTATTGGATGTCACTGACCAATTATAAAGTTCCTCTCCTTCTTCAAAATATTCTTCTTCAAATAACAAAAACGAAAAATACAAGAAATTTCGGAAAGAGAAAAAGATCTAAAGAAAACCCTAGCTTCAGTCTCTGGATCCCCCTCTCTATTGCTCTGCAGGGGTATTTATAGGAGATATAGGACGTAGAAACCTAGTACAACTCTCCCACGAAAAAGCGTAAACAGAATCATCCAAATGGCCGCGGAAACGCGGCTATAGCCGCGTTTCTGCGGCAATAGCGTGGCCAATGGCCACGCGCTTTCTTACGTGGCCTCCTCTGGTCCGTTCGTCTGGGCTCCTCCTTCTGGATTCTGTATTCAAACCTTCTATCTTGAGAACTCGGGATAACTTGGGAAGCAAGTTATCACAAATCCGAATTTATAAAAGGATTTGTTCTTTATCTTTAAGCTTTTCTCCCCTTTTATCTTTATCCTTGTATTGCAAGCAACAAGGTTTAAGTAGAAGTCCATCTCTGTTTAAGTATAATGATCCATCTTATCCTTTTCCTCCGCTTTGTAGCAATTAGGAGTTCTATTTTATCCTTCCTCTTCCTCCCCTAGATTTTAAATTAATAATTTAAAATCCAAGTTTAGATTAGGTTAGATAAGATAGAAGCTTCTAAATTACTACAATTAATTATGCATGTGGGCTTGTGGGATTCTTGGGCTTTTGGTCTTCTTTTGTACTTTATTTCTTTATTTTTTTAATCACTCAAGGCATGCACATATTAAACAATATACATTAGTAGTAATGAATAATAAAAGAATAAGTAGGAAAATATGTTGATAAATATGATGATAAATGTGCATTTTTAACTACCTATCACACCCCCACACTTATCTTTTTGCTTGTCCTCGAGTAAAAATAAAAAGGGAAAAGGAAAAGAAAATAAAATCTAACCTATGTAACTCACTTTCGTAGGAATCACGATTGTACTTAGCATGTGCAACAAGCCGTTAAACCTCTAGGTTAACCCTAGAGGACGACTGTTATCTCGTGAGGGTTTTCAGTGAATTACACCCACAAAATTCATAAAAAAGAATAAAATGTTAGTGATTAAAAATATGCATTATTATTATTGTTATTTTTTTGTATTTTGAAAAAGGAGAGAAATATTTGAAATATATTTGAAGAAACTAGGCAATCTATAAGTTTTAGGATTATCATTTTTATTTATTTTTGAACTTAGTCTCTATACAATAATTTGTTATCAATTTTAGGTAAGGATTAAAATTGAATTTTTATATAGTCCCTTTTGTTACCCTAAGTCATATGCATCCTTGTGAATCTTTACTAGGGATTCTTTAACTTGGACTCTCATGCCTCTTTATTATTACTATTCTTTTTTTAATATATATAACTCACCAAATTTTCTTTTGTATAAGTATCAAGGCTTCTTGAGGCCCTCACACCTAACTAATTGACTATTAGATGTGTTAGTACATAAATAATATTTTTAAGTTTTCTTAGGCTTTCTAATTCACGCATGTAGCAAGCCTAAGGTCGGTGGCTCCCAACTGGTCGGCTTAGGGCACCGGGTGAGAAAACACCCCCACAGACTTAAGGACTCGAGTGAACTAGGCCACAAAACCAAGGACTTTATTTATAAAAATCACTTTTAGGTGTGAATACTTATGCTTCTTGAGGCACATGTATCCAGCTTAATTAGTGAACTCTTTTTTTATATTATTTTTTATAAGGCACAAGATTCTTTGTCTTAGAATCCTAGAGGTGAAAGTGTAGGTATGCACATTTCATTAAGGTAAAAATCAAGACTAACTAATTATTCAAAATATCCTCCTATACCTAAAAAAATCCAACAATTTATTTTATTTCGACCAAGTTTTTAGGAATCCTAATCATGATTTTCCTAATTCTTAAGATTAACTTGGATTTCTTTCAAAAGATAAGTCAACATATTGTCTCCTTTTTTAACTATATATATTTTAAATTTTTTTCGTCAAAATAATTAGAATAATCTATGTAAAAAAAATTATTTTAAAATTTTTTTATTTTAAAATTTTTTATATATATATATTTTATTTTTTATTTTGAAATTAAGGTTAGTACCTTCCCCCACGCTTGTCCATGCATTGTCCCCAATGTATGCATGTATGTATAAATGCATGAAATGAACTGGCAGAGAGGCAGAGTTACCGATACATTGGGTCAAAAAGACCCATGACTGCGTTTGCTTCCGGTACTGATTCCAAAAATGGTTTCAGATATTGACCATTTACCTTGAATACATTTCCATTTTTAGGGTTGTATATCTCTATGGCTCTATGTGAAAACACAATCTTAACAATGAGAGGCCCTGTCCATCTTGATTTTAACTTTCTGGGAAAGAGTTGAAGTCTAGAGTTATAGAGTAAGACTTTTTGTCGTTGGACAAAAGTTTTTCTCGTGATGAACTTATCATGAAAAACCTTAACCCTATCTTTTATAATTTTGGATTTTCATACGTCTCGTTTCTTAACTCCTCAAGTTTAGAAATTTGTAATTTTTGAAGTTCACCGGCCTTATCTAGATCAAAATTCAGCTGCTTAATTGCCCATATGGCTCGTTGCTCTATCTCAACAGGAAGGTGGCAAGCCTTTCCAAAGACTAGTCTGTAAGGAGACATTCCTAGAATCGTTTTAAAGGCGGTCCTATATGCCCATAAGGCATCTACCAATTTGGTGGACCAGTCCTTCCTATTATGATTCACAGTTTTCTCCAAGATAAGCTTAATATGCCTGTTTGAAACTTCTACCTGCCCACTGGTTTGAGGATGGTAAGGTGTAGATAACTTGTGTGTTATGGCATATTTTCGCATAAGAGCTTCAAAAGTTCTATTGCAAAAATGTGTACCATTATCACTAACTATGGCACGAGTGGTTCCAAAGCATGAAAAGATGTTTTCTTTCAAGAATATGACAACAACTTTGTTGTCATTTGTCTTGCAAGGGATGGCTTCAACCCATTTGGATACGTAATCTACAGCCAACAAGATGTATTGGTGCCCAAATGAATTAGGAAAGGGACCCGTAAAATCAATGCCCCAAACATCAAAGAGTTCTACTTTTAGAATTGGATTTAGGGGCATCATATTACGTTTAAAAATCCTTCCTATCATTTGACATCTTGTGCAAGTTTTGCAAAAGTCAAATGCGTCTTTAAACAAAGTGGGCCGGTAGAAGCCACTATGTAGTACCTTTTCGGCTGTTTTGCAGGGACCGAAGTGTCCACCGCAAGCAAATTCGTGACAAAAGGCTAGAACACTTCTAGTTTCCTCTTTGGGAACACATCTCCTAATTATTTGATCGCTACAATATTTGAAGAGGTAAGGATCCTCCCACATGAAATACCGGAATTGAGACAGGAACCGGTATCTATCCTGTGTTGACCAACTAGATGGTGTTTGATTTGTGATAAAGTAATTAACTATGTCGACAAACCACGGTTCCGTAGAGATGGCTAAAAGTTGTTCGTCGGGGAAGTTATCGTTGATGGGCAGTTCGTCGGAAGGTGCGTTTGGCACACAAGAGAGATGGTTTGCGATGACATTTTTGACACCCTTTTTATCTTGAATTTCAAGATCGAATTCTTGAAGGAGGAGGATCCAATGAATGAGTCGGGCCTTCACATCCTTTTTGAGCATTAGGTATCGAAGTGCAGAATGGTCGGTAAATATCGTGGTTTTGGTCCCAAGTAGGTATGGGCAGAATTTCTCCAATGCGAACACTATTGCTAAGAATTCTTTCTCGGTTGTAGTATAGTTCACTTGGGCATCATTGAGTATCCTACTTAAATAATAGATCACGTGTTGCTTGTTATCTTTGCGTTGTCCTAAGACAACGCCTATAGCAAAATCGGAGGCATCACACATGATCTCAAGGGGTTTGGACCAGTCCAGAGTTGAGATCATAGGTGTAGAGATAAGTTCCAATTTTAGCTTCTCCCATGCGCTACTACACTTGTCATCAAAGATGAAGGGCACGTCTTTGGCTAAAAGGTTTGTAAGGGGTCTAGCAATTTTGCTAAAATCCCTAATGAACCTACGGTAAAACTTGGCGTGTCCTAAGAAAGAACGATTGTCTTTCATGCATCATGGAATTGGGAATTTGGCTATGATCTCCACCTTAGCTATATCCACTTTGATCCCTTTCCTAGATATCTCATGACCTAGGACAATCCCATGCTGCATCATAAAGTGGCATTTTTTCCAATTTAGGGTCAAGTTTTTTTCGGTGCACCTTTTTAGCACTAGCTTTAAGTGATGTAGACATTGGTCCAATGAATTTCCATAGATGGAGAAGTCGTCCATGAAGATCTCCAAGAAGTGCTCGACAATGTCAGAGAAAAAGCTTAATATGCAACGTTGGAATGTGACAGGGGCATTGCATAGGCCGAAAGGCATTCGGCATTAGGCAAACGTCCCAAATGGACATGTGAACGTTGTCTTTTCTTGGTCCTCCAGGGCTATTGGGATTTGGTTATACCCTAAGTAACCGTCCAAGAGACAGTAATACTCATGGCCCGCTAATCGTTCCAGCATTTGGTCGATAAATGGGAAAGAAAATGGTCTTTTCTATAGCGGCGTTCAACTTGCGATAGTCTATGCATACTCTAACATTGGTAGGTAGTCGTGTTTGCACTAACTCTTGCTTGTCATTTTCCACCACAGTAAAACTAGACTTTTTAGGGACCACGTGCACTGGTCTGACCCATTGGTTATAGAAAATGGGATAAATGATCCTATTATCCAGCAATTTCATTATTTCGCCTTGTACAACCTCTTGAATGAGCGGGTTTAGCTTACGCTGTGGGTCCCTCTTGGTTTAACCCCTTCATTTAGATGGATTCTATGTTGGACTATTTTAGGGCTGTCTCTTGATATCGGTTATAGTTCAACCAATTGCTTCGCTATGTCTCCTAAGGGTTGCCAATAGGTCTTTCTCTTACTTATTAGTCAAATTAGAGGCAACTATGACTGGTAACGTCTCTTGTTCACCAACTTAGGCGTACTTAAGATGTTTAGGCAAGGTCTTTAACTCCAAGGAAGGAGGTGGCTCGATGGGTGGAGGTGTTAAGCTTAAATTCTCTATCTCTATAAAACTTGGACTTGCTGCCCACTCAATCTCATCAAGGTTGAGATCACTAGATTCTAACTCTTCCTCATTCTTTGATTCTAGTGTGATCTCCTCTTTGTACTCACTAGTCATATTTTCAATGAAGTTGACCTCAAAGGGTTGGTCGTTTATGTCGTAGGGGTGTTTAACTAACTTGAAAACGTTGACTTTCTTGGTCATGTCTCCAAAAGTCAATCTTATGGATCCATTTCTACAATTTATAATTGCATTAGTAGTTGCTAGAAACGGACGTCCTAAGATGACCGGAGTTTGGGACTTAGGATTGACACAGGTTGTGTCTCTAAAATAATGAAATCAACTGGGTAAATGAATTCTCCTACACAGATAAGGACATCATTGATTTCTCCCTTTAGAACTTTAATTGATCGATCAGCTAATTGGATCATAACTTGAGTTGGGTTGAGTTCGCCTAAGCCAAGTTGCTGATATACGGAGAAGGGAAGCAAATTAATGCTTGCTCCTAAATCGAGGAATGCTCTACTAAATTCTGCTCGACCTATTATGCAAGAAATGGTGGGGCAACCAGGGTCTTTGTACTTGACTGGGATCTGGTTGGACAATAGCTCACTAACGTTAGTGGCTAGAAAAAAACCTTCTTGGGCACATTTGTCTTTCTTTTCTTAGTGCACATGTCCTTAAGGAATTTGGCATAACTAGTGACCTGTTGGATTGCATCAAGAAGTAGTATATTAAGCCTAACTTGATTAAATACCTTAAGCAATTTCTCCATATGTACATTATTATTACTCCTAAGCCTATTTGGAAATGGGGCTATAGGTTTTTGCACTTGTTTTGCTGACTTATCAACTTCAGTTTCTTTTGAGTTTTGTGGAGATGGAGTGGAACTAGATGGAATAGACAATTGAGGTGGGTCCGATGGCATGAATACTTGATTATCAACTTGTTTTCCTGAGCTCAACGTATGAACCAAGTTACACTGGTTTGGATCTTGAGCCTCATTGGCTTGCCTATGATTCCTAGGGTTTGGTAATGGTTGACTTGGTAGAGTGCCCTTTTGTCTTTCTTGTTGATTCAGTTGCATCTCTATCCTAGTCAAGACTTGAGCTAGCGTGTCTTAGCTCTTAACTAGAGTGTCCATCTTTTTTTCCATATTGGAGAGTCTTGTTTTTCATATGTGAATTTTGAAAAGAAGGTGGAGGATTTTGGTTGGGAAAATTTTGTTGATAAGAAGATTGTTGAAAATTGTTGGAGAATTTAGGCCTTATTTGATCATTGTTATTTGGGCCCCATGAGAAATTTGGGTGATTTCTCCAATGGGATTATAGATGAATGAATATGGATTGTTAATGGGCCTTGTGAAGGTTGCACTCATATGCTCGGGCAGAGTTTAATGAGCTATAAAGACGGGACATTCCTCAAACACATGGTTCATGGCTTGACAATAAGTACAGCTCGCCGAAGGTGTTGTGCTGACTTGGTTCACTGAGACTGGTTTTTTAGTTTCAAGAGCTTCTAGTCTTCGCATCACAGTAGCTAGTTTAACTTCGATAGCTATGTTAGCCTCAATGGAATGGACACCTCCTTTGAAGAGCTAGGATCATTTGTCCTAAATTTTTTCGGAGTTGGTTTCCATTGGATGGTGTTATCAGCCAACTCTTCATATAATAACCATCCTTCATTTTCATTCTTTTTCAAAAATCCTCCTTGGCACATGGATTCTAATAGGGTTTTTGTTTGATATTCTAATCCATCATAAAGAGCTTGGCAAAGTCGCCATTTTTCTATCCCATGGTGAGGGCATTGGCAAGGAGGTCCTTAAAACGTTCGAAGTACTTCCAAAAAAGTTCATTGGCTGTTTGCTTAAACTACAAGATGCTTTTCCTAATTAGTGCAGTCTTGTGAATGGGATAAAATTTCTTTAAGAAGGCTTTTTGACGAAATTATCACATGAGGATATGGAACCGGCCTCTAAACTCTAGAGCCATTTCTTTGGTAAGTCTTTCAAAGAGAATAGAACAAACCGTAATTTAATGGCATTTACTCCTAGGCTGGGTATTTTCATCATTAGACATACTTCTTCAAATTCCCTTATGAAAAAGTATGCATCCTCGGATTCAAATTCATGAAATTTGGGAAGAGTGTTCATGTATTATGGTTTGAGCTCAAATTGGTCAACGCCTTCATCGGGTAACTGAATGCAAGATGGAGGAGAGGTCCTAATAGGATAGAACCTATCTTGTAGTGATGGTGGTTGTGTCATGTGTGAATCGGGTTTTTGTTCGGGTGGTGAATTGGTCCTAGTTAGTTTAGATGTGACTGGGTCTCTCGACCAAGCTGACATACACAGTTAACAAACAAGTTCACCCAATCAATCAAGAAAGAGAAAAAATAATGAAAAATCCTATTCTAGGGTAATCCTGGACCTAGATAACTCCTAACTTTAGACTGTCTTTAGGAGGTATATTGCCGACCTTAACCACAAGTTAATCGGCCAGGTAGGTGGCAAGATCGATGGGAGGTTATCCGTCAAAGACGTTCCTTAATTAAGTAACCACTAATCTTCGGGCTTTCGGCCCTTAATCCCCTTCCTAGGCACCTATTTGGCGAGAGTTAATTTCAAACAACTTCCTCCTTTAGCTAATCTCCTAATGAGTCTGAGTTAACCTAAGGCCAACGTCTAGTCAATTTTTATTTTAGGGTTAGGGTTGTGAGTGCGACGGAGATGATTTGTGGGCCAAGGAAGGGTGATGAAATTCTCACCTTATCTTGTTTATGGGATTTGCCCTTAAATTGATTTAGTGCACGTGTAAAGCAATAGACAAGTATTCACTCAAAAGCAGTAAATCAGCCAAAGGTGCTTCCTAGTCTGTATGCAATGCGAACGTACCTTGTCGCTAGCACTCTTCAATAGAAATTAAGAAAATTTAAATAGACACGTGCCTATGATGCAAGAGTCTAATTTTTTTTATTAATCAACTCATAGGTTGCTGTCAATTAGTTAGCAGTATGCAGGGTGATCACAGAGAAAAATTATCAAAGCAGCAAACAGAACGTTGCAACTTGCAGCAACCTGCAAAATTTCAGTCTGTAATTCCCTACTATAGCCGCGAAAACGCGGCTATTGCCGTCTTTGCACAGCTAGATAGTAGACTCTGTTGCTCTGCCTCCTAGGGCAGAGGTATAGAGTTGCTATATGTCCTTAGCTGTAGTTATAGTTTCTGTTCTCTGATCCTGCAAACAGAAAGAAAAAGAAGAATTAGTTTTTGAGAGTATCGTGCCGTTCCCTCCCCGGCAATGGCGCCAAAATTTTGATTAAAACGGGAAAATAGTAAGGAAAGAATTTAGAAAATCTTAGTCTCATTTCAAAGTAACCGTGTATCAAGGGCTAGACGGGTTGATCACAGGGAAGGATGCGATGAAAGCTTTTCGGAATGATCTTCTCTGTATTTGGCTTGGAAAAGAAAGAAGATATTGATGGATTTGATCAAGCTAAAGAAGTATAGTTTACTAATCATTTACCACAACCCAAAGTATTAGTCTCAAAGAGTGAACATCATATTGAATGAAGAAGTATTCATCCTAGGTTATTAATTGAGAATCAAGTAAGATGAATAATAACATTGAAACCCTAATTAGTGTGCACTAAAAAAAATTAAACTATCGTTCATCCTAATTTCAAAGTATAGCATAAGAGAAGTTTTTTTTACTTAAAATTATGCTATCAAAGTTTTTTAAGTATGAACTATGAGTAATCATTTAAAAAGTGCAACCTGAATTTAGTAAACCTAATTATCGATTCATCTTCAAGAACACCATTTTAATCCTAGGGTTTCTAACAATAATAGATGTCAATCAATTCATCTTTTAAACTAAACTAGGGTTGATCGAGAGATTAGCAAACTATAGTTTTAATTAGTTATTCATATTTTTATTTTCAATTTTTATGTTAAATAAGAAAAGTTGCATGAAAGCGAAAAGAAGAAAAATAATTAATCTAAGCAAAAAAAACTGAATTGAATTGCAAAGAAGAATGAAGAACCTTTTTATTGGATGTCACTGACCAATTACAATTCTCCTCTCCTTCTTCAAAATATTCTTCTTCAAATAACTAAAACGAAAAATACAAGAAATTTCGGAAAGAGAAAAAGATCTAAAGAAAACCCTAGCTTTAGTCTCTGGATCCCCCCTCTCTGTTGCTCTGTAGGGGTATTTATAGGAGATATAGGACGTAGAGACCTAGTACAACTCTCCCATGAAAATGTGTAACCAGAATCATCCAAATGGTCACGAAAATGCGGCTATAGCCGCGCGTGCTTTCTTGCGTGGCTTCCTCTAGTCCGTTCATCTGGGCTCCTCCTTCTGGATTCTGTATTCAAACCTTCTATCTTGGGAACTCGGGATAACTTGGGATACAAGTTATAACAAATCCGAATTTATAAAAGGATTTGTTCTTTATCTTTAAGCTTTTCTCCCCTTTTATCTTTATCCTTGTATTGCAAGCAACCAGGTTTAAGTAGAAGTCTATCTCTGTTTAAGTATAATGATCCATCTTATCCTTTCCTCCTCTTTGTAGCATTTAGGAGTTCTATTTTATCCTTCTTCTTACTCCCTAGATTTTAAATTAATAATTTAAAATCCAAGTTTAGATTTGGTTAGATAAGATAGAAGCTTCTAAATTACTACAATTAATTATACATGTGGGCTTGTGGGATTCTTGGGCTTTTGGCCTTCTCTTGTACTTTATTTCTTTATTTTTATAATCACTCAAGGCCTGCACACATTAAACAATAAAACATTAGTAGTAGTGCATAATAAAAGAATAAGTGGGGAAATATGATGATAAATATGATGATAAATGTGCATTTTTATCTACCTATCAACATATTACTCTGCAAAATAAGCTTTCTTAAATTGCTAGTTTTTTATACTTGATTATTTCATCACCCTGTTTTAATCCAACAGTATTCGGTTGATTGAAATTGCTTAAAAAATATTTAGACTTGCATTCCTAGCCATTTATCTAATTATGTTTTTCTTTCAATTATTGTTGAAGAAAGTACGAGACAAGGTACATTCGCATAGCATCTAACTTAGGAACATTCTTAGCTGATTTACTTATTTGTTGAGTGTTACTTTTGCTATACCTTGCACACTTGCACGACAAATCTTAAGGGAAAAATCCAATAAAAGATAAGGTGGGGGAGTCATTACCCTTCCTTAGCCCACAAACCATCTCCAAGTACACACAACCTGAGCCTAACTTAAAATCTGATAGATGTTGACCCTAGGGATATCTCAGACTCACTAGGAGGTTAATTAAGAGGGAAGCTATTAAATTTGACTCTTACCAAATCAGTGTCAAAGGACAAGGATAGAGAGGCGAAACCTCAAAGGCTGGTGGGTTAGCTTTATTAGGCTCGTCACTTTTTTGTGCGGATACCTCCCACCAATCTTCCCCCGATTTGTTCGATTAACTTGTTGTTAGATTTTGTATTATACCTCTTATGGACAATCTAACCAATTAGGAGTCGTCTAAGTCTAAGTCTACCTTAGAATAGGCGTGGTTGAGTTTTTCTTTATTTTTGATTGATTGGTGAACTTGTTTGTAATAGTAATTGTGTATGCAAGTGTGCTCTAAAGACCGAAACACATCTAGGTTGACTAAAAGCTGTTTATCACCCAAACCAAAACCAGATCTAGTTATGGCTCAACCTACATCATTGCAGGAGAGGTTCTATCCCATGAGGACCTCCCTTCCATCTTGCATTCGACTCCCGGAAGTCAATGGCAACAGTTTTGAACTAAAACCACAATTCATCAACACTCTCCCAAAGTTCCATGGTCTAGAGTCTGAGGATACATACTTCTTCATAAAAGAATTTGAGGAAGTATGCTTCATGATGAGTATACACCATTTAAGAGACGATGCGGTTTGGTTACATTTCGTTCCCTTCGCACTTAAGGACCTAGCTAAGAAATGGCTATACAGCTTAGCGGTCAATTTTATCACTTCCTAGGATGATTTTGTCAAGGCTTTCTTAAAGAAATTCTATCATATTCACAAGATCACTCTCATTAGGAAAATATCATGCAGTTCAAGTAAGAAATTGGTGAATTATTTTGGAGGTACTTTGAACATTTCAAAGACCTCCTTACCCAATGTCCTCATCATGACATAGAGAAGTGGCGACAATACTAAATTTTTTATGACTGTTTAGACTACCAAAATTGTTGGCCCAAAGGCCTTCCACCCTAGTTTTGTTGATGATTAACTCATGTAGTTATGTTTACTAATAATCTTGTGATTTTAGTTTCAGATCATTAAGCAAGATATTAGTTGGTGATTGCTTCAAAAAGATGAGTTTGGAAGCCTTCACTTGGTGATTCCAGTGCCCGAGCATCAAGATCATACCTTTGCACTCGTTGGATCACGGTTTGGGATTAAGTCAACTTGAAGATGAAGATCGTCAAGGAGACTTAGGTATCCTAGTTTAGTTTAGTGTGTTTAGATCCATTTGTAAAACTTAGTATAGTTGATATGCTCAAGTGCACAATACACACACGTTTCATGTTTTGGATTTGGTTTTCATGAATAGTTGATCAAAACAAGTTTACATGGTTTTTATGTATATTAGATGTGTTCAATATACATACATGCTTCATATCTTAGACAAACTTATTTTGATATGTCTATTCATGAGTTTTAGGAAAAATCAGATTTCCTATTGAGAAAAATACAAGTTTGATAAAAATACAAGTTTTGATTTTTTGTAAAAATGTTAAGACACAAAAATAGTTTCATATGCTTGATATTTGAGCTAAACTTTTTATCACATGTTTATATATCAATGCAAAATGAGAAAACTATTTTTGGGTATTTTTACAAGACTTAAAAAGATTTTTAAAAATATTTGTAACAAGTTTTTCTGTCCCTGAACAGTGGCTGACAGGCCAGGTCGGCCGACCGTACGGGTCGACTGTACCAAGGGCCGGTCGACCCTTGCGGTCGACCGACGTGCACAAGCCTGTGCACGTCTGGCAGTCACAGGGACGGTCGGCCGGGCGGCCGACCGGACCTGAGAGCAGTGCTCTCTGTTTCTTTGGGTCGACCGGGCGGTCGACCGGGTCTGCCCAACGGTCATATTTCTGACCGTTGGCGGTCGGCCGGGCCGGCCGACCGGTAGCCTGTCAGGCTGCCAGATCAGCCTAACGGCTAGTTTTCTGATGGGGCTATAAATACCCCATCTCTTGGGGTGTTTTAAAAAGACTTTTTACAAGAAAAATTCCAGAGTTTCTATAGTGTTTAAAACAAGTTTTCAAAAGTGTTTTTGGCTTTTAACTTCCAAATCGGTTTTTGTGTTTTAGGTTTTGGGAAAATCAAAGAAAATAGAAATTTGGGAGATTTGTTTTGTTCTTCAATTCTATCATTTACAAAGAGTTTTCCCAAGTGTTTTCTCTGAGTTCTTGTTTTCCAAACACCTAGTTTTTTCACACTTGAGCTATATCTTCTATCCTAATCTATTAGGATCTTTGTTTTGTGGAAAAGAGAAAAAGAGAAGTGTTTGAGGTTAAGCCTCCAAGTTGTAAACCCTCCTTTATTGTTGTATCCCTCTTTGGTAGAGGTTGATCGGAGTGGTGTTTGGATCCCTCTTCGGTAGAGGTGATTGTGATTGTATTGGCTACGGGACTTATCCCTCTTCGGTAGAGGTGGATTGTGGTTGTATTGCCTCGGTGGCATTGTAAGGTTGAGAGAGGAGTTCGGTACTCCTAGTGGATTGAAAATCCTTCTCGGTGAAGGCGGGGAGTAGAGCTAGGGGCTCGAACCTCGAAACATATCTTTGTGTTTGCGTTTGATCCACTTGTCTCTAAACTCTCTCTCTTTACTTTGTGCAAAGCATCATTCATTCATGCATATCATACTTGCTTGCATTTGTGCCTTGCATTATTTCATATTATTCATCCTTATATGCTTGGCTTGTTTGTGTGTGTGCCTCACTTGTACTTAACCACAAGAGCTTCACATAGCACCTCAACCCATTAAAGGGGAATCAAGAGGAGTTAGTCCAGAGTCCTTCATGGGGAATTCGGCTACACTTGTGTGTTGTACTAAGTGTGTTGCAAAATAGTTTTTAAGCTTCCGCATTTAGCGCATTTAGTTTCTAGATTAGCATTATCACCTATTCACCCCCCCTCTAGGTGATTTACAAAAATAAGACCATCTTAGAAACTATGTACCGAGGGCGATTCTTGTAGAAGGATGAAAATCAAGGGTGGATTTATTAGAGGACCTAGCTGAGAAAACCACCCAATGTGAACCAACTTCCGAAAAGTCCTGGAACACTAATCCTATTTTTTCAAAAGGGGGTATCCATTCTATAGAATCATCCTGTCGAAGCTAGAATTGCCAACCTATTGAGAAGACTGGAACTTCTTGAAACAAGAGAACCAGTTTCAGTTAACCAAGTCAGCCCTAACCCAATCCAAAATCCAGGCTGTATTTACTGTCAATCAATGAATCATGTGTTTGAGGAATGTCCGATTTTTTCATGCTCAGCAAATGTTTCCTGAGCTCATGAATGCGACTTTTTCAAGGCCCCATAACAATCCTTATACTCAAACGTACAATCCTGGCTGGAGAAATCACTCGAATTTCTCATGGAGTCAAAATAACAATGACCACTCAAGATCAAACCACTTCTAACATCCCCATCATAATCATAATTCTTATAATCATCAACCCAACTTTTCAAATTTCCATCACAATTCTTCCAACCATCAATCCAATTTTTTCAATTATGAACAAAATTTTCCCAACCAAGCTCCATAATCTTCCTCCAAAGTTCTCCAGCTAAAAAGAAATCAACCGACTTGGAGAAGATCATGGCATCCTTCATACAAAAAATGGGACTACTGTTATTTCTAGATTAGAGGTTCAGATGAGTCAGTTAGTTAGCTCACCAAGTGAAATGTCCAAAGGGACTTTGCCTAGTCAACGATGACAAACCCTATTAGCTCTAGTCAAGCTTATTTGGCTCAAGAAAATCAAATGAATCAATGCAATATTGTTCATACATTGAGTCCGGGTAAGAAAGTTGATAATCAAGTATCTATGCCCCTTAATCCCATTTAACATAATCAACCACAAGCATCCACCTCTTCTAACTTCATTCCATCCAAATGTGATGAGTCTAATAAAGACAAGTCAGTCGATCAGGTGTATAAGCTATAATACCATTTCCAAATAGGCTTAAGAACAACAAACAAAATGCACACATGAACATGATAATTGAGATCTTTAATCAAGTGAAGATTAATGTGCCACTTCTTGATGCTATGCAACAAGTCCCTTCATATGTAAAATTCCTTAATGAGATGTGCACCAAGAAGAGAAAGTCGAATGTATCCAAGAAGGTCTTTTTAGCCACTAACATTAGTGAGCTACTGTCGGGTTCGATCCCTGTCAAGTGCAAGGATCCAGGTTATTCTATAATTGCATGCACTATAGGACAAGCCGAAATTAGTCAGGCACTCCTTGATTTGGGAGCAAGCATCAAATTACTCCCCTTGTCAGTTTATCAACAACTCGGGTTGGGCCAGCTTAGTCCAGCCCGACTTACCATCCAATTAACTGACCAGTTAGTGAAGATTCCCAAAGGGAAAATCAATGATGTCTTTATCCGGGTCGGGGAGTTTATCTACCCTGTTGATTTCATAGTTCTTGAGACACAATCTTGAAATCACCTAGAGGGGGGTGAATAGGTAAAGGCTATACTAAGTGACAAATAATGCAGATTAAAAAACTATTTAACACTAAGCAACAATAATAAAAAGACTTGCAAGAGAGTATACAAATAATAGAGCAAGTAAAGGAGAGATAAAGTTTAGAGATAGGTGGACATTCGCAAACACGAGAATATGTTTCGAGGTTCGAGCCACTGCTCTACGTCCCCGCCTTCAACACGATGAAGGATTTCCACTATGCTTGATCCCACCGGATCGTCAATACAAGTTCTCACTAGAACTCTTTGGACACACTTGTCCTCTCTCACGGTGCCGCAACACCAATTAGGAGCTCACTAGCTCGCCTGAGGCCGCAACCTCTACAACTTCTCAATATGAAGAAAACGGTGATCAACACTTGACCACAAACAATGGCTCACTTGCACAACCCTACAACCAAGATGGAGAGATGAAACTTTTGGGATTGTGTAGTGCACAAATCTAGTAGAGAAGTAGAGGAAGGCTTTAAGCTAAAAAGATTGGAAATTTGGCTCAATGAAACTTTTTGCTAAAAGGTTAAACTTTTGAAAACTTTTGATCTTAATCTTGTAAATCTTGTTGTTTTAGTTGTAGAACACTCCCTCTATTTATAGGGGATGAAAACTGGGTTAAAAAGGCCAAGAGATTCGTTGGGGGAGATCCCAACAAAAATCAAATCAGAAAATAGTCGTTACAGCCTAGTCAGCAGAGTTTTCTGCTACCGGTCGACCAGTCCGGTCGACCGCAAATGGTCGGAAATCCGATCGTTGGGAAAGCAGTCAACCGGACGATCGACCGTGAGGCCCAAACAGAGAGTGAGTTCTCTCTGTTGGTCGACCGGTCTGGTCGACCGAGAAAAACAGAGTGCTCTCGGTCGACCGGTCGGTCGACCGATGTGCACACATGCACAATGGTGCATGTCGGTCAACCGCCCGGTCGATCGACAGAGCAATTCTGCTCTGTCAGCGGTCGACCGGACTAGGCCAAAAACAGATTTTTGAAAGGGCTTTTTGAAGATAAAAATTTTGATAAAAATTCTTTAGATTGGTATATACAAAATAGAGTTCGAGGGCTTATAAAAATCAGGGTGTGATCATAGATCAACACCAAAATGATTTGAACTTTATTTTGATAAAAATTCTTTTTCTAAACAAAAACGGTTTTTCCAAAAACTTGTTTTTCTAAAAACCGATTTTTCCAAATTTTGTTTTTCTGAAACTTGATAAGAAATTTTGTAATAAAATTTTGTTTGTAAGCATGAAGCAATATCAAATGTGTGTGTGTGACAATCCCAAAGTTATCAACCTCTATCATCTCGTTTTGACAAAATAGACTATAAATCCTAACTAAAATTGAAAATGTAAAAATACAAATCTTGCAGTAGTCTTGTCAACTTGTTTGATCTTGGAGCTCTTCTATTGTGCTGGGCTCTGGGATGCAAATCTTCGCGGCTTCCAAATGTGTGAGTCTTGTGTTGGAGCCGTCAATCAACCTATGATTTTACCTGAAACTCATTTAAACAAACTTGTTAAAACATAACTACATATGGTTTGTAATCATCAAAACTTCGGGCTAATGGCCTTTGGGCCAACAATCTCCCCCTTTTTGATGATGATAAAACATATGGAGTTATTACAAATATTTTGGGTAGAGACTTTAAGTGAAGCTCCCCCTTAACATATGCATATGAAATAATCTGATAAAGAGATGTACATGCATAACACAGGCATATATAGGATATGAAAATGACACATATGCCAACCATCCATGCATACCAAAGATACGGAAATACAAAAGTGTATGCATATATGGTTATCTCCATCCATCCAGTAATACCTCCATCCTCCAAAATAGAAGATTGGGTCAATAATAGCATAAACACAATATACAACCAATCACATACGCCACATGGAGATAAGAAACATAACTGCCATATCATACTGAAAAAGTGTCAAAAGTGTCCATACAAGATAGGAGGTTCATGCCAACCTCAAAACCATAACACATGTCCACAAATAAAAAAGTGTCCAAATACATGTAGAAAAAGAACAACCCAAAATAACACAGAAATAACTAAATAACTCCCCAAATATCTCTCCCCCTTTTTGACATCATCAAAAGGGGGTCACTGATCATCAGAATCATGTCCATCAGAGTCCGTCGGTAAAGTAGTCGGCGGAGGTGGAGCAGAAGAAGTCATGGTGGTGAATGGAGGGCCGGTAGTAGGAAGTGGCTTGGCATGATCAGAAGGAAGAGGAGCCGGCCAATCAAACTTGGTGTAGATGCCGCCGAGATAGTCATGCATATAGCGCATGGAGTCACAGATATGGCTGAGATCATGGTCCAAACGCTGTTCCATCCGCTGATAGTGTGCGGTCATCTCAGCGGAAATCTGCTTGCGATGCTCGATCATCTCAGCGAAAATCTACTGGCGATGCGCTGACATCTCAGCAGAAAGCTGCTGGTGGTGCTCCCGAATCTGAGTAGATAAGGCAAGATAGGGGTCGACAGGAGCAGAAGAGCCAGGGACATGAACAGTAGGGAAGATAGGCTAAGGCTGAGGAGCAGGAGGATGCTCCCTAGCACGCATCCTTTTGAGGAGGTGCTGTTGATGTTAACTGACGATTCGATCGACCGTTCAGAGGAAAGATCAAAGTTTAATTGCTTTAAAAGACGGGTAATGAGCATCCCAAAGGGTAAGTGTCGGTTTGGGACAAGAAGATGATCAGACATCATATAATTGATGATGAGTTTAGGTATGTTAATTCTAATGTCTCGCAGAAGGCAATAGATGACAAGAGGAGCAGAACCCCTAGCGTGACTATATTCTCCTAATTTTGGCAGGAGGTTATAGAACACGATCTTGGCCAGGACCTGGGCGGTGAGAGTGTAGTACTTCACCTCCTCGTTCCTAACTAAACCGGGGTTATCATCATCATGAAGCAGTATGGAGGCGGGTGGGCAGACTCACCATCAGGGTACTAAAAATCATGCAGATCAAAGTTATAAATGTCTACCCCCTCACAGGAGAGGTGTAGGTGACGTGCAAATTCTTGAAGTGTGATATCAATATCTCTGCCCAAGACTCTGGATTTGATATGATTATGTTCAAAAGTGAGATTTGAATAGAAATATTACACTAGGGAAAGATAAATAGGTTTCTTAATTGTTACAAAATTTTCTAATGAACTGGATCTCAAAATAGATGCAAGATTAAGATGTTCAAAATCATTGAGCACCATAGATCTACCTGAATTCACATTTTTAGCGGAGATTAAGACATGCCTATAGGAAGCATTTTGAGATACAAAAGGTGAAGATGAAGATTGGGAGGTTTTCCCCTTTTCAGAACGGGTTCTTTTAGACATGGATGATGTATAAGCAAGATTAGGCACTAATAAGGCACGATCTAAATAATAGAACCTAGAAATCACCTAGAGATAACAAGGAAATAAGAGATTTGAAGGAAAAAGAGATTATACCTTGAAAACCAGACGAAAATCCCAAAATTGAGAGTAGATCTGAAGCCTGAAACAAATTTTCCCGAATTTTTATAGATGAATTTGAGGAATTAGAGAGAGGAAATAGAGTTTGAGAGGGTGTAGGGTTAAGATAATAGAGGATTAGAGGAGTAGGAGGCGGTGGAAGATGAAGAAAAGAAAGATTTGGGGGTTAGGGTTTTACATATAATCGGGTAAAAAGACAGCATACCCGACTGCCGGTCGACTGCCCGGTCGACCGGTGGAAACCGAGAGCAACCTCGGTTTCAGCCGGTCGACCGGCTTCGGGCAAAAAATTTCCAGGCTATATCGGTTGACTGGGTCGGTCGACCGGGCCTTATTCCAGGCCAAATCGGTCGACCGCCCGGTTGACTAGATAAGCTGAAAAACAGAAAATAAACAGTTTTTAAAATAGGGGTTTTAATCTAATTTTCTTTTAAAAAAACAAATATTTCAAGAATGTTGAAATTACTACTTGGCATGAAAAACACAATAAAAATTTTATTTTATTCACTTATTAATTTTTATTATCAATAAATTTTATTTAGAAAACTGTTTTTACATTTAGGGTTTTTTTAATTTTTTTTTCTTTTAACCAGAAAAGTATATCTTTATTGTAAAATCATAAAAATGATGTTGAAACGATTTAAATCCTTCTTGGCATGAAAAACCAAAAAAAAATTTATATTCATTTTTATTTATTATTATTATTTCTTTCCATTTATTAATAAAGCGATAAATAAGAGATGTTAAGCCGAATACCCCGTTAAGGGTTCTGAACTTCTCCTCGAAATTCCTCTGGATAAGAGTTGAGGCGCGCAATTGCCATCTCTATTTATTTGCTTAATTTGGTTAAATAAATTTTTATTTTGACAAAATTCATATAAAACATTAAGTTAACAAAATCTTGATATATGGACAAATAACATATGACAAAGAAACATGAATATATTGACAATCATGGCAAAGATACAAACAAATGTAAGGCACATTATCACAAAAATGCAACTAGCAATCCTATGCATATAAAAAGAAATTTTTATGTGAAGAAGTTACCAAACCATAGGTGGGTGCCTCTTCGATAGTGATGTAAGCGACGATGTGTTCGTTGAGCGTTGATGCATCCACCACCATGGCACCATCTCCCCCTAAGTCTTGGAGGAGGACGACCCACCTGCATCAATGAAGTTTGGTGCGTCTTTTGGTACCTAAATCTTTTTTGGGTCCTATAGAGTTAGTGTTTTCTCGAACCCAAACATTTTTATTTGACAAGTTTAGTTTAGCATAACAAAATTTAGCTAAATGGCCTTTGCGGTCACAATGTGCACAAGTATAAATTCTACCATACATAAATGCATGTCTATGTGTGTGTGCATGCTTGTGTGAGTTTGAAGCATGATGATGAGTGTGTTTCTCTTGGGATATTCCTTTAGGAAACCTAGATGCAAATTTAGTCATGTCAAAAGCACATTTCTTTAAAGTTTATCCAAACTTCAATTCATTTTTGGATCTCTAAAAATTCATTTTTATTGTAAGTAGAAATAGGGCTTTTTCCTTTACAAGATGTTTTGTATTTTTCAAAATCCTTTTTCATTTTCTCAAAAGAATTTGATAATTCATTTTTCTCTTTTAAAACAAGCTCAAATTTATTCTTTAGGGAATCATTCTCCCTTTTCAATTTTTTATTTTGAGCAAGTGATATTTCATACCTACTTTGTAATTCTTCAAAAAAATGTGCAAGTTCATCCATGGTTAAGTCTTCATCATCTAAAGAGTTTTCTAAACATACCTTGGAAGCATCATCGCCATGTGCCATGAAACACATGTGAGCGGCGTCGATCTCCTCTTCGGATTCTGACTCTGAGTCATCCCACGTGACCACCATCGCCTTTTTCTTCTTTTGCCCATTCTTGGAGGTAGTAGCTTGTAGAGAGGGGCAATCAGCAATTAGGTGTCCCGTCTTCTTGCAATGAAAACATGAACCCGGTTCCTCTCTCTTCTTTTCAAATCTTCCTTGAGGTCTCCCTCTTCGGAAGTTGCTTTGTCTACCTTTCTTATAGGATATTTTGCCCACCTTCCTTATGAGCATGGCAAAGTCTTCATCGTAGTCTTCTGATGAATCCTCTTCATCATAGGAGGATGGAACAGCCTTGAAAGCAAGGGCTTTCTTCTTCGGTGTCTCCCTTTCTTCTCTTACCTTCATCTCCATCTCATGGGTTTTGAGATTGCCGATGAAGCCGGAGAAGTCCATCTCCTCCCTATCATTTAGCTCTTTGAGAGTGGCTGCCTTGACTTCCCAAGACTTGGGAAGAGCTCTAATGACCTTCCGGATCTTTTGGCCATTGTCGATGTTGTCACCTAAAGAAGATAGAGTATTAGTAATCTTGGTAAAACGGGTGAGCATATCATCTATGCCTTCATTATCAAGCATATAGAAATTCTCATATTGAGAATGGAGCAAGTCAATTTTAGATCTCTTGACTTACGACGTCCCCTCATGAATAACAATCAGCACATTCCAAACTTCAAAAGCAGATTTACAATTTATGATGCGGGAAAGATCATCTTCATTTAATGCTTGAGTGAGTGCATATTGGGCTCTAGAATTGGCCTCATAGTCCTTAGAGGTTTCTTCGGACTATGTTCTCTCATCAGTAAGAGGTTCAATAAATTCTTTGGTGATGGACTTGGCAACTCTAACTCCTAGGGATTTTAGGAATAGGGTCATTTTGACCTTCCAAATTGGGAAGTTCAACCCATTAAATTTGGGTAGGGACTTGATGCTAGAAAAGTCAACAGATGCCAACAGATGCCATGAATATAAGTATAGTGGACAAAAAATAATAAATGCAACAAATAGATATAGTCAATAATGAGGATCTCCCTAAGGTGGTTAAACTAAATGCTAGGGTTAGGCTCTGATACCAATTGAAATCACCTCGAGGGGGGGTGAATAGGTGAAGGCTATACTAAGTGATAAATAATGCGGATTAAAAAACTATTTAACACTAAGCAACAATAATAAAAAGACTTGAAAGAGAGTATACAAATAATAGAGCAAGTAAAGGAGAGATAGAGTTTAGAGATAGGTGGACAATCGCAAACACGAGAATATGTTTCGAGGTTCAAGCCACTGCTCTACGTCCCCGCCTTCAACACGATGAAGGATTTCCACTATGCTTGATCCCACCGGATTGTCAATACAAGTTCTCACTAGAACTCTTTGGACACACTTGTCCTCTCTCACGGTGCCGCAACACCAACTAGGAGCTCACTAACTCACCTGAGGCCGCAACCTCTACAACTTCTCAATATGAAGAAAACGGTGATCAACACTTGACCACAAACAATGGCTCACTTGCACAACCCTACAACCAAGATGGGGAGATGAAACTTTTGGGATTGTGTAGTGCACAAATCTAGAAGAGAAGTAGAGGAAGGCTTCAAGCTAAAAGGATTGGAAATTTGGCTCAATGAAACTTTTTGCTAAAAGGTTAAACTTTTGAAAACTTTTGATCTTAATCTTATAAATCTTGTTGTTTTAGTTGTAGAACACTTCCTCTATTTATAGGGGATGAAAACTGGGTTAAAAAGGCCAAGAGATTCGTTGGGAGAGATCCCAACAAAAATCAAATCAGAAAATAGCCGTTACAGCCTAGTCAGCAGAGTTTTCTGCTGCCGGTCGACCGGTCCAGTCGACCGCCAACGGTCGAAAATCCGACCGTTGGGAAAGCGGTTGACCGGACGGTCGACCGTGAGGCCCAAATAGAGAGTGAGTTTCTCTCTGTCGGTCGACCGGTCTGGTCGACCGAGAAAAACAGAGAGCACTGCTCTTGCTCTCGGTCGACCGGTCGGTCGACCGATGTGAACACATGCACAATGGTGCATGTCGGTCGACCGACCGACAGAGCAATTCTTCTCTGCCAGCGGTTGACCGTGCGATCGATCGGACTAGGCCAAAAACAGATTTTTGAAAGGGCTTTTTGAAGATAAAAATTTTGATAAAAATTCTTTAGATTGGTATATACAAAATAGAGTTCTAGGGCTTATAAAAACCATGGTGTGATCATAGATCTACACCAAAATGATTTGAACTTTATTTTGATAAAATTCTTTTTCTAAACAAAAACGGTTTTTCCAAAAACTTGTTTTTCTAAAAACCGATTTTTTCAAACTTTGTTTTTCCGAAACTTGATAAGAAATTTTGTAATAAAATTTTGTTTGTAAGCATGAAGCAATATCAAATGTGTGTGTGTGACAATCCCAAAGTTATCAACCTCTATCATCTCGGTTTTGACAAAATAGACTATAAATCCTAACTAAAATGAAAAATGTAAAATACAAATCTTGTAGTAATCTTGTCAACTTGTTTGATCCTGGAGCTCTTCTATTGTGCTGGGCTCTGGGATCCAAATCTTCGCGGCTTCCAAATGTGTGAGTCTTGTGTTGGAGCCGTCAATCAACCTATGATTTTTACCTGAAACTCATTTAAACAAACTTGTTAAAATATAACTACATATGATTTGTTATCATTAAAACTTCGAGTTAATGGCCTTTGGGCCAACAAATCTGTGTGCAATCCTAGGCTTCAAACTCCCGTTATCCTAGGGTGTCTGTTCCTTACTAACGCCAATGCAATTATCAACTATTGGAACGGATCCATGATGTTAACTGTAATATCTCTAGTTAGTATTACTGTATTTTTATTTTCCTACATTATTTATTTTATTTTACTGATTACTTTATTATTAATAATTAAGTTAATTTATTGCTCTTCTTCTGATGATTTTTATCATATTAAATATGCAAATTATCTTGAGATATTAAATATTATTTTGCTATAATATTATTAAAATTAATTATTGATATTAGTAGTAATTGTTACTATTATCATTTCATTTTGATTATTATTTATTATTACTAATATTAGTAGTTTTATTGTAATTATTATTAGTTAGTATTACTATTAGTTGATATTATTATTATTGTTAACTATTATTGTTACTATATTATTATGATGTATTGGTTTAATTGTTTGTTGACTATTATTATTACTGTGTATTGTTATTAGCATTTTAGTTATTATTATTTATTACCATTATTATATGGTTAATTATTATTATTCTTCTTCTAGTATGATTATTATATGTTAATATTATTATTGGTGTTGATTCTATTATTTTTGTTAATGCTATTATTATTATTTGGTTAATAATTATTATGATTACTATTATTTATTATTATTAATTATTATTAGTACTAGTATTAGTTACAATAATTGATGATATTATTATTGTAATTGCTACTATTATTATGGTTTGCATTTATTTATTATTAGTAGTAGTATTTTACCTTCCCATCTGTCGCAGATTTCCTGGCGTTCTCTTCCACAGTCCTTAGCCAGCCCCCCCTCTGTACATGGTAGCAGCCCATGGCAACCCCTCGGGCTTCCTTCTTTCCTCCGGCGAGCCGTCGGCAACCTCCGAGGCATCACCACGGTGCCTCCTTGTAGCCGGTCGCTCTCTACCCCTCCGCCGGAGCCTCCGCGAGCCGCGTGCATGGCTTCACCGTGTTTCTCCCTTACTGTGAGCCCCTCCTACTTTCTCTATTTTTGTTAGATAGATGTGTATGTGTATTTTAATTATGTGTGTAACTATGTGAAAGTATATATGCGATTATTATTATGATTATGTGTGTATATGTATATTTATTGTATGTGTGTGTATTACATTAATGTGTATACATGATGTGTGTGTATCATTGCTTGGGTATTTGGATATATTATGCATAATATGTGTACGGTGTATACCAGTACATGTGTATATTTGTGTTCGTGTGAGTTCATGTGTATGGTTGCATGATACAGCGATACAGACCCATTTGGTGAGATCCAAATTCGGTAACAGGAAATTCAGATTTGTGTGTTGTGAACCGATAGACTGGCGATTCAAGGACCAACTCATGAGATGATTCGGAGATTCATACCGGTTCGTACAGTGAAGACCAGATGGCGATTCAGATCCAAAATCGTGTCATTTTATGTGAGTATTTATTCTTATATTATTTTCTTATTTACTGTTGTCAGTAGTGTTCATGTGTCTATTCATATCATTTCACGTGACCATCTGTATGTTTTACCAATGTGATTACCTGTATCACTTCATAAGGTATCATCGAGCATCCAATTATATAGTTAATCTGAGTGCTTATTAGCGTCATTTCATGTGTTAGTTGTTCGATTTATTGATTGTCTTAGGCCTAGTATTGATACATCTTAGACTGGACTTGATCTTGTAATTGACCCGTTGTGATTAATGACACCATATCTCGAGTATCCAGATGTCAATTATTAGCCACTAGTTATCAATTGTCATAATAGTTTTTAGTTATTCAGATTATCAGCTATTGTTGATATCATCAGTTGTTGGAGATATCCGGTCACCATTCCACCTTAATAATAACTTATATCATTGGTTTGTTAATAAAAGACATCATAACCTGGAGAAAAAGGGTAATTGCCTGATGATGCATGTCGTGTATTTTGGAAGGACTAGATATGGTATACCTAGTTTAGGTTCCACCAAAGGGAATCAAGGTAGTACTGGCTACCTAGTTATTCAGTTATTCAGTTGTCAGTTATTAGGGTTATGCCCGGATTACGACGCCACACTAATTATTCTTTTGTGTAGGCCTTTAGTCTTCAGTTATTTTGGCCTTGCGGTCTATCCTGATTTAGCTCTACGGTTATTAGACCGTGGTACTAGGCATGCACGGTACCCTTTCAAAATATATGCACTACATTGCTAGGCAGTTACAACAACGATAATCTTTGTTTGATATGTAGGAAAACAGCTGTAGTATGGGACACAACTAAGTACTACATTAGTTAGGTTAATAATAACCAACCAGATTAGAGACATATTTAGGTTACACATCTCTTGACATCATTGTTCGTTTTATAGGTTGTGAGCTATCCTTATTTACAGATGTATCATGTTATTAGTTGGTAATCTTTTTATACATGTTTCTATTATCCCATTATTTCTTACTTATTTAGTGATATATGTACACACTGTTTATATGCATGACACCTTCCGCTTTTCTTACACACTCATTGGGTTGCTTTCTGACGACCCTAAATTTGCACGTTCAGATATTAGATGTTTATTCTATTATTCAGGTGTTGATGAGATCGTACGCTTTGCGAGGAGCTGGAGTTTTTTTCTCTTTGATCGTCGGCATTCCTACTCTTTTATTCATGTTATTTCCTCATTCTCTCTATATCGCATCCATTTGCCATTTCTTTCTTATTTATATGATTTCATGTGTGGACATCTCTATATGTTATTGCAGTGATCATGATTTACTATAGTTTAGATTTATAGCTTGTTTCGGGTTACTTAAGACTTAGCACGTATACGTGAGATATTCTCCTTGCGTATATGCGTCGCCAACTCGTGATCGCGTCTCCACTCTAGCGTATTTTGGGAAGCAGGGCGTGACAGGATTTTCTTGGTATCAGAGCCTAGGTTTTCAGCTTGCGACTTGATCTTTGACTTTTGATATTCGTAAGAAGATCTAAATCTTACCGATAACTTGAAATAAGCTATAATTATACTGCATTATACATATACTATCCATATAATGATATTGACTCCATTTGAAACTGATCGTCCTCCCTTTTGGAACCATATCTTTGATCTTTTGATATCCCTGATTTTTACAGTTCTTTTAGGGTGATCTGGATTCCATCTTGATTTCTATCTTTCATCTCAATTCTATTTCTCTGATATTGTCTCTTGAGACCTGTTACTCCACGCTGAAGCCAGTAGAAGAAGTCAGAGTAGCGCAGCGAAATCGTGTTGTCCCTGAGAAGCAACATGAAAGCTTGTATCTTCTCTCTTGATTTTTGTTTTCTTTTATTATTCCCTGATTTATTGAAATTTTGGAGACGAAATTTATGTAAGGTGGGTAGAATGTAATATCTCTAGTTAGTATTCCTGTATTTTTATTTTCCTACAATATTTATTTTGTTTTACTGATTACTTTATTATTAATAATTAATTTAATTTATTACCCTTCTTCTTGTGATTATTATCAAATTGAATATGCAAATTTTCTTTAGATATTAAATATTTATTTGGATGTAAATATTATTAATATTAATTATTGATATTAGTAGTAATTGTTACTGTTATTATTTCATTTTGATTATTATTTATTATTACTAATATTAGTATTTTATTGTTGTTATTATTATTAATTAGTATTATCATTAGTTATTATTATTATTGTTAACTATTATTATTATTAATATTATTATGATGTATTGGTATTATTGTTTGTTGGTTATTATTATTACTGTGCACAGTTATTAGCATTTTAGTTATTATTATTTATTACTATTATTATATGGTTTATTATTATTATTATTATTATTTTTTCTAGTATGAGTATTATTTGTTATTATTGGTGTTTATTCTATTATTTTTTTAATGTTGTTATTATTATTTAGTTAACAATTATTATTATTTGTACTGTTTATTATTATTATTAATTGTTATTAGTGTTGTAGTATTAGTTATCAATAATTGATGATTTTATTGTAATTACTACTATTATTATGTTTGCATTTATTTATTATTATTAGTAGTATTTTACTTTCCTTGATTCCTACCCATGCCCATTATCTCTACCCAACTCATTAACCAATACCCAAAACCCATTAGACCCAACCCCAATATTCCTCCCTATATAATTATCTCTTCTTAATTCTGTACCCTAAACTAAAATCTAATCCCTAGCCTAATTGTCACGCCCCGATTCCAAAATATAGGAAAACGGAGTCATGATGAGAGTGGACGATGTATATATGCGAGGAGAATGCCCTACGTATACACGCTAAGCCTAAAGTAACCTGAACAAGCTGTATAATCATCTATAAAGGCACTAAAATCATTGCAATAATATATATAATGTCTAACACAATGATAGCATAAGAATAAGAATATGAAATGTGACTGGATACGATATAGAGAGAATCAAGGAATAACATGAATAAAAGAGCAGTGATACAATAATCAAGAAGAAAGAGACTCTAGCTTCTCAAGGTGCATGTGATAAGTCTCATCGAAACTTGATCAAATAAATAAACATCTATATATGGATGTGCAAATCCAGGGAGTCAGAACTCCTAGTGAATGTGTAAGAATAAAAGGGAAATGCATGTGAATATAAATATGAGCAGACTATGAAACATATATACTGGAATAAAACAGAAATAACATATAAAATATGAATAGAAGTAATAAAATCAGTCGGTACAAAATCAGATGTCCAATCGGGTGTTAGGTGTACAGTCAGGTCATTGGTATAATCAGATGTCTACAATTAGGCATATATATCAAGTTCAGTCTACAAAGTCAATGTAAGATTTAGTTTTGTCATTAATTATATCAGCGGACACTAATTGCCACATGTAATAGACGCATCCCATACTACGCCTACTACATGTGTCAATCAGGGTCCTAGGTTATTGAAATTGATTGGTTGGAGACATTGTCTATACTTTGGTAGATCCAGTATATACCCGGGACCATGGGCCCAGATGCCTGGCGCTAAACCAGGCCCGTACCACTAGGTACTCAGTAACAATAATAGTAACAGTAGTAATATCAGATGGATGCCAGTCATCCCTGGGAACCCTGCAGTGGTGCCTTCATTTCGGCTGTCTAACCTGTATTTAAGGTCCACCTAAAATACAGACGCTGTCTCCATCAATTTCCTTATTCCCACTGTAAGTTGTCTTTTTACATTATTATTTAATTTAGTTAAATCAGTCAATTCCATGTTACCTAGAATATCGGGACGATGCGGTGATAATAACAGTAACAGTACAAAAACAGTAATCGCATACACGGTGAGCAATAATCAGGACAGTGAACAAACAGTAACCGTGTATACGATGAACAGAGCTGTACCGAGTGTTACGGTATAACGATACTTCCTAGTCACTTTCGGTAACATGAATAATTACAGTGACAGGATTAGACACTGATCCCGTACAATACAATCCCATCTAGATCAGTTAAATCTCATCCATCGACGAATCAAAGTCAATATCTGTTACAGTAACCACATAATTAATCAATAATCAGTTACCTCGATCATGTCTATCTACCCCAATCCTTTATATTATCTACATATCTATCTTTTGTAACCAATATATCAGAGTCCCAACATAAATAATCAGCCACCTCTAATCAATTTATCCCGATCCAAAATAATAAGTAACTACTCAATTACCTCTAATCAATTCCTCATTTAACAATTTGATCAATATACACCCACTTCAATCGAGTTCAATCACAGGTCCATATACCAAAGTAATCGTCAACTGTGATAATTGAAGTCCACGAACTCAGGCAAATCCAATATACACCTATCTCTCAACCTAACCTCGGGTAATTAAAATAGACTAGTATTCAAGGTTTATTCTATTCTTTTAGTCCAACTCTGCAGATCAACTCACCCAAGTATTTACACATCTAACTATAATCATGGACCAATAAAAATCTAGTATCCAAATTAATTCACCGTCTAAGCTATATATAGATAGTCCTAGATCCAAAATAGTAAAATGCGTTCACCTGAAATCCACCCTGAAGAAATCCATCTATAATTTCAATCAACTGATAAACCTCTTATTAATTAATAGAGCCAAATCCTTAGAATCCAATCATCATCTGATTTATCACTGAATAATAAATATTAAGTCTGGTAACTATTACACACAACCTACCATTATCCTCACATACAACTATACCAATCTCAAGATCAAATTAAGTTCAAGTCTCAACTATATCACACATATTTCTGAATCTCAAAATAGTAAGCGAATAAACATGATATGATACTCTAATATCTCTGTATCCAAATATGGAGTCCATCAAGATTATAATCTGGCCAATCATCTAAAATATATCTAAACTACCTCATATCATATAATAATCCAAGTCCAATAATTCGTTCCATAACCGAAATATTCAATTTCCAACTTATTCGATACCCCCGATCAAAATAGTTGATCATTAGAACCAAATTCTAAATCATAACACCATGATCATTCTAAATTCAAAAAATCAACAGATTTAACTATTTGACAGAATAATTATCAACGACATGAAACATAAATATTCACATGGTATAACACCAACACATGAAATGACAAAATAATTGCATGATTTAAATAAACAAATAAATAATACACTCGCTGGTATAAATAAATAAATAAAGAGCAACAAACAAACACTCACCTGAGATAGTCATGGATCCGAATATTGAAGTTGTAAATTAACTTGGTAATCTACATTCAATTTAAATAATAATTATAAGAAATATTTAATTTTGAGCTATTCTAAGTGATATGACTACAAAAATAATTTTACAGTCACATTTCAGTTTCTGATTTCACAGGAATTTTTCTGGATTTTTCTTTTTAATTAATTTAAGCGTAAAATCAATTAAAAATGATAATAGGTCTGTTGCTATAGTAACGGGTCTGCTACAGTACTGGGTCTGATCTACTATATTATTTTACTACAGTATATATGCTACAGTAAAATTTTTGAATTTTATTTTATTTTATTTTTTTATTTCTTTTTTCTTCTTTCTCTTTTCTAAAATTTATTTATTTATTTTTTTTTGTAATGGGGTGGGTTCGGGTCTGTAAAAAACAAAACCGAGCCCAGGTAAGTAAGACTGACCCAAGACCTGGCCTCGGTGTGAGCAGGCTCGGGTCTGTAAATTAGACCCAGGGCCTGGTCTGGGTTTGATCAAGCCAGGCCTAGCTAGACCTGGCCCAGGCCAGCTCTCAGCCTGGACTGGCCGATAGCAGCAAATGCTACTTTCGGCCAGAGGCCGAGAGCAGTGACCTGTCCTCTTTTTTTTCGCTTAAAAATCGTAAAATTATCTAAAAATTATGATAATAAAGGGCATGTCTAAGGAGTTCTACATAATTTTATTGGGATTTTAGCATACATTTCATAGTGAAATTAAAGCTATTAACTAATGTACACAACCAGTTTGATGAAATGCCTAAACGAAAATAAAATCTCCTAATTTGAGATTTACTTACCGAAATATTTCCCCTCAGTCTGAAAGGTCCCCTCCACATCCACTAAGGCTCTGATCTTCTTCTAGTTTAGTTTAAGGAGGTGATATGAGAAGAGGAGTAGGGAGTAGGATATCTCTTCTTTTTTTCTTTTCTTTGTTCTAGAGTTTTGTAAAGATGAATGGTGTATATATAATTCCTTACCTTACCTGTAAACTCACCCTGGGACTAGGGAAGTTGTAAAGAGTAGAAACAAGTGGGAGAGAAGTTGGAAGAGAAGTTAGAGAGAGTGGGAGAAAGTGGGAGAGTTGAAGTTGTTATAGTGGGGGTTACATAAAAATAAGTGTGAGAGTATACACCACAAATAAGTATGGCCCCTTGGTAAAGTAATATGGCCCTTGGTAAAGTCATTGGGCTTTTGCGCTTGGGTGCTTGGGTTCAAAACTTGGTCTTAGAAAAAATATGACACTTTTTATTTTCATTTTATTTTCAAGTGATAAACCATCTTACATGGGTTTGGGTCTAATCCCAATTTATTTCATTTCAATTCTTTTTTTCTTCTTTTATTAAATAAATTATTAACCACTTTAATTATTATAATATAAAATTATTACATAGTATTTACTATGGTATTAGTGAACATGGATATTACACTAATTCTCTTTTTCCCATCTCCAGCCGCCAACCTCCACCTCTCCGGCAGTCCCTCCCCCGCCGGAGCGCCGCCGATCACGTGCCGGAGCCGCCACCTCGTGGTACGCCTGCATCACCCTGGGCCTCTGTCCCCCCTTGGCAACATCCATCATGGCTGAAATCCCCTCCTTCAACCATGGCCGCTACCTGCACCCCCTCGGCATACCCCCACTGGCCGAGCAACCTCCTACACCATCCTCTAACCGGAGCTCCACCACCTCGGCAGCACCATCCCCTCTTGCTGCATCCACTGAGCCCATCTCCGCACGATGACATCTCCCTTGGCTACCTCCGTTATAGCCCCTCGGCAGCCCATCTCCTCCCCTCTGTGTTCGATGGTGGAAAAGGAGCAGAAATTTTGAGCAAACCATGCTGGTCCATATGTCAATGTTCAAGCTTTGGGTATGTATGTAGTGTTAATGTACTCCCTCGAGCTATCGTTTGTAGCGAAAATTATAACAGGTCGTATCCGTAGGGAGGGTATACGATGGAAGCTTTCTTGATTTTTGTTGTTCGTGTTTTCGAAAAGAAACAAAAGTTCTTGTTTGTTCAAGAATTGAAAAAGAAAAGAAAGTAAAAAGAGGGTGATGAAATTGTTGATTGTTTTTGTGTTAAAAGAAAAGGAACATGAAAACAAAGAAGGTAGAATGAAAACGGTGAATGAAATGGGGTTTGTAAAAGTAGACAAAAAAATAGTCTTCGCTTTAGGAAGAAAGATTTAGAAATGAGGAAAGTTTTATCAAATAGGAGGGAAGGCATGACTAACTAACAACTTTACACTACTAACTTACTAATCTCTTTACTAAATTTTGTCTTATGTAGATTCATTGGCATATTGTCCATCTTGATCCATCAAGTTTAAAAGTTGGCCCGATCTGTTGAAGTGTTCCTCTCTTAGCTTGGTTATGTGCCTCCTTAGATCATAGGCTCCTAATAGGTTCACAAGAATGGAAAATAAGAATTTGAAATTCACAATTTAAATATACATAACAAGAATATCAAGTTCATTAGATCATCAAAGCCATGGTTTAGCTAGCTAAAATAAGAAGCTAATGCATTAATTTGTTAGCATATTACGGTGAATCCATCATCATTTTCCATCAAGGCTCTTGCTAAAGCAATAAGGCTCTAAATGAGGCACACATGAATCATATGGAAGGAATCACAAACCTTCATTAATATCAAGACAATACTCATCTTCATTGGGAATCAAAGAGACTTGTCAAGCAAGACTAGGAATTATAAGCATCCAATGAATCATATGAGTTAGTATCATCTAAGAGGTTAGTAGTTAGTAGTATTAGAGATTAGCTAGTCATGTTAGAAAGTTAGCTAGCCATGGAGAAGTAAAGCAAAGAAGAAAGCATAGTAAACTAAAGTGCAAAGAGGTAAAAGCTTGGAATTAAAAGAGCAAGAATTAAAAGAGTAAGAAATTAGAAGAAGAAGACCATGAACTTTGCATTTGATTGTCACTCTTAATTACAGTGATTTTACTCTCATCCGCTCTCTCTTTTCTAGAATCTAAAACAAAAAGAGATTACTAAAGAAGACCCTAAAGAAATCCTAAGCTTTCTCATAAAATTTATGGCCATCTTCAATGCGAATCAACAGAGGCCCTAGGGGTCTTTATATAGGCACTAGGGACTTATCACTTTCAATTGCAGCCGCAAGATCAGATGATGCACCAACGACCCAAGAAATGTTGCGGATCCACCGCCAAAGCTGCTTTTTCGCGGCAACATCTTGGCCATTATGTCAGCGATCGTGCTGATAGGCTGTCTCTGTCCAGGTGTATTGTAGGAGCTTCTAGAACTTAGAGAATATTCTCTAGTTCACTGCAGATGTGAGCTTCTTTAGATTGGGCTCTTTTTAATCTCCTTTAATTCTCTTAACTGGCTTGGATTTGGGCCTTCTTCTCCATTAAAGTGTGGACCTGAAATTTAAGAGAAAAAGCCATTAAAAAACTCATTGTTATTGATAATAGGTATGGAAATGTGATAAAAAAATGATACAAAGTTAAATATTAATCACTCTGCTGGTCTACACTTCCCCCAGTATGAGCAGCCACGCAGACCTCTAATAGCAATAGAACCCCAACAACAGACTCCACAGCCAAGCATCCACACATCAACAGCATCCCCTTGCCGGCTCTTTCTCTATCCCCATTTGCTGTAGATCTCCTGGCTTCTCCTCCACATTCCTCAGCCGAGCCCCTCACTCTACATGGCAACAGCTCATGGCAACCCCCCAGGCTTCCTCCTTTCCTCCGGCGAGCTATCGGCAACCTCCGAGGCATCACCACAGTGCCTCCTTGTAGCCGGTCACTCTCCCCCTCCGCCGAAGCCTTGGCCGTGTTTCTCCCTTACCGTGTGTCCTTCTCACTCTCTCTCCATTTGTGTTTTATAGATGTGGATGTGTATTTTAACTATGTGTGTAATTATGTGAAAGTATGTGTATGATTATTATTATGATTATGTATGTGCATGTATTTATAGTATATGTGTGTGTATTATATTAATGTGTATACATGATGAGTGTGTATCATTGCTTGGGTATTTGTATATATTATGCGTATATATGTGTACGGGTGTATACCAGTATATGTGTATATTTGTGTTCGTGTGAGTTCATGTGTGTGGTTGCGTGGTACAACAATACGGTCTCGTTTGGTGAGATCTAAATTCGGTAACATGAGATTCAAATTTGTGTCATTGTGGACCAGATAGACTGGCGATTCAAAGACGACCAATGAGATGATCAGAGATTCATACCAGGTCATACAGTGAAAAACCAAACGGTGATTCGATTCAAAATCACGTCATTTCATGTGAGTGTTTGTTCTTATGTTATTTTCTTGTTTACTGCCAGTAGTGTTCATGTGTCTATTCGTATCATTTCATGTGACCGTCTGATATGTTTTACCAGTGTGATTACATGACTTCATGAG
>JAVJIF010018821.1:0-100910 GCA_038442645.1 Agave tequilana | reverse complement strand
TTCAAAAGCGATTCTTGGGAAATACAAGTTGTGACTGTAGACAAATATTTTCTCTACTAGTCTAGCTGGAAGGCTAAGGAGGCAGCGAGAGATGTCAGTGCATCTGCGTGCGTATTTTTCTAACGTGGTACATGGTCGATGTAAAAGTTTCCAAACTTTTCGGCCATAAAGATAGTTGCATTGAAATAGGGTACTAAGTCTTCATGTCTGACTTCGTACTCTCCCCGAACTTGGTTAACGATGAGTTTAGAGTCACCGTATGCTTCGAGATTTTTAACGCCAATCTCATCAGCGATTTGCATTCCAATCAATAAGGCATTGTATTTCGCTACATTGTTGGAGCATGGCTCGGTTAGTGAGAATGCACGAGGGATCACATAGTTTTATGGAGAGACTAGTACTACCCCCACTCCTGCTACAACATGCCCTCGTGGGGCAGTTCTTAATGTACCGTCGAAGAAGAGCTGCCATATCTGTCCTTCGAAAGACGTCTGGGTCTGACAAACTTCAGCAATCTCGTCTGGGAGATCCTAGTAAAGTTTGGTCACTCTTGGATCTGGATGTTCAGCTAGGAAATCTGCCACCGCTTGTCCCTTCACGGCTTTTTTCGGTAGAAAGCGCATCTCATATTGGGAGAGCAGTATGACTCATTTTGCCAGTCGACCATTTAGCGACGATGGCTTCGTCATAAGCAACTTTAAAGGTTGACTTTTGATATGACATTTATAGTCTGGCCCACCAAGTAGTGTTGTATTTTCTGGACGGCGAACACCAACGCCAAACATTCCTTTTCGATCGGGTTATACCGATGTTCGGCTCCGATCATGGTCCTGCTCAGATAGTAGATTGCTGCTCGTATCCCTGATCATCATTCTGGGCTAGCAAAGCTCCTAAAGAATGATCCATTGCTCGAACGTATATCAGGAAAGGTTTTTCTGACACCGGAGCTGTAAGGACAGGTGGTTGCGTGAGGTATCGTTTGATTTTCTCGAACGCTTGTTGGCAAGCATCGTCCCAAATGAAAGAGACGCCCTTTTTCATTAATTTGGTGAAGGGTTGGCTTCTTCCGGAGAGATTTGAGAATAAACCTTCAGATGTATGCTAGTCGCCCTTGCAATCCTCTAAGCTCCCTGAGATTCCTTAGAGGTTGCATCTCTCTGACGGCAAAGGACTTTTTCTAGGTGATTGGTAGTCAAAAGTGCATTTTATCATCATATTTACCATCACATTTTCATATTTATTCATTTAATTCTGCACATTTATTAATATTAGTAATTTATTGTGTGCAGGCCTCGAATTGTTATTTTTAGCAATAAATAAAGCCTAAAGAGCCCAAAAGCCCAGATCCAAGCCATGTTTGAAGCCCAGGTGAAAAAGCGCAAATACAAAGAGTCAAAATGCAAATACAAGGGCTAAAAGTTGCAAATATCAGAGATTAGGGAAGGATAGACTTCTATCTATCTAACCTAAACACATGCAGGATGAGGATAAAAGGCCAAGATAAGAAGAAAATTCGTGGAAAGAAAATTTGAAGAAATCTGGATTAAGAGTAACTTGATTACCAAGTTATCTCGAAAATCCAGATTAAAAGGCCAGGATCAAAATTCCAGAAGCAGAAGCCCACAGGGACGGACCAGGAGAAGCCACGCGCCAAAGCGCGTGGCCAGAAGCCACTAAAGTGCCGCGTTTCCGCGGCGTTTCCGCGGCAAAGTTGATGAGTCAGAATCCCAGATTTCGTGGGCAAGTTCATCCAGGACTCCTCGGCCTTCTGCACCTATAAATATCCCCTGCAGTACAACGTACAGAGCGTCCAGCGTCCAGCAAAGGGCCAAAGTTCAGATTTTTTAGGGTTTTCTTCTAGGTTTTCTTTTCTTTTTGTAATTTTTATGTAAGTGAGGGAGATGGCTTTGTTGAGGGTGACACCGACAGATGATTCTCTTCTCTTCCATTGTAATCAATAAAAAGGTAATTTTTATTTTGTTCTTATGTCGTTGCTTTTCTTTGTTTTCTCTTTCTTTTCTACTGTGTTTTCTTTTGTTGATCTTTGACGAGCACGCGAGCGTTTACCGAACCACAAGTATACGAAGATTAGTAGGTTCCAACGATATTCCATGGCGATGTTCTCCTCCTCGAGGCGTATCAACTCATGCTTGCCCAAGGCTTGATGACCTAATGCGACAACGGACTGAGTTCGATCCCAAGGTTTATACGTTCAATGCCTCCGAAATAAGGTAGAAAGTGTTAGGTTTCGCATATTTTCTCCAACCAAGGTTAGTTTTCTATTCTCTTCTTTTCTTTTCCTTTTTAGATCAAATCCACACCTCTCCAATATTCTTTCCCATAACTCATTGTAAATACCACTTTTCTTTGTAAATACCATCGTGACTAACAAATTAACTAAAAAAGATAAATTTTTAGAGAAACTTGCTTAACGCTTCTATCGCAGTCCCTCCTTGAGGATCACGACCCGCATAGCCCTGCTACCGCGGATTAGAACTGATTTCTCGCACGATCTATTCTTAATCTAATATTCTAATTTTTGTGTGCAGGAAAAATCAGTCAACAAATTGGCGCCGTTGCCGGGGAGGGACGGTAAGTTATCTCTAAAACAAAAAAAAATTAATTTTTAACTAATTCTTTATTCTTTTCTGTTTGCAGGTTTGGAGAACAGGAAACAGAAAACAGCAGCTGCAGTGGACATATAGCTATTGTGCCTCTGCCCTCGAAGGCAGAGCACGAGGACCTGCAACTTTGCCGCGGAAACGCGGCCAAGAGCCGCGGATCCGCGGCAATTGCAGTGAACTACTCACTGAATTTTTTGCAGGTCTCTGTAAATTAAAATACTGCTTACTGATATATTTGTTTTGTTCTGTGATACACCTGTAAATTGCTAATAATTTAACAGTAAAATATTGATTGTTAAAAATAAAATTTGATTAGACGTTTGCATATTAGGCACGTGTCTTTTCAATTATTTTTATTTACTGTTGAAGAGTGCTGGAGACGCAAGGTACGTACGCATTGCATGTAGAATAGGACTCATCTCTTGGTTGATTTTCTGCTTTGAGTGAATTCTATCTATTTATCTTGTACACTTGCACTAATTCATCTTAAGGGCATAACCCATTAACAAGATAAGGTGGGGATTTCATCACCCTTCCTTAGCCCAAAAATCATATCCCGAGCACTCACTAACCCAAGCCTAACATAAAAATTAGTAGACGTTGGCCCTAGGGACACTCGGACTCAATTAGGAGATTATCCTAAGGGGGAACGGTGTTGGAAGTTGACTCCTGCCAAATCAGTGTCTAGGAAGGGGATTGAGGGCCGAAAGCCCGAAGTGTGATGGTTATTTAATTAAGGAACGTCTTTGACGGAAAAACCTCCCACCACTCTTGCCCCGACCTGGCTGATTAACTTGTGGTCAAAGTCTGCACCCTACCTCCCGTGGACAGTCTAATCAGTTAGGAGTCGTCTAGGTCTAGGTCTACCCTAACTTAGGTTAGAAATTTTTCTTCTTTGTTTGTTCTTTTTGTTTTGTTTGTGATTGTGTGATATGGCCTATAACAACAATTTTTTCAATTTTAATGAGGATCCATATTACCACACCAACCTCTTATTCGGATATTACCAACCCGGCATATCATAACTTTGACCAACCTAGTGTGCCAGATTGGTCTTATCCGAATCATTACATGCCCCAGTCCCAATACTATGAACAAGATTGGAATAATCATCACTACTCTTCACAGAGTCAATGGGATTCAACACCCCTGAGTCATATGGTCAACCACCTGTTCAACCATTATCTTCATATACGTCTTTTCCCACATCACCAAGGTTTCAGTCCTCCATTGATCTATTCGATGGGTTAGAAGAAAAGTGGATCGGTTGCAAGATACAATGAGTGATCAAATTTCTAGACTTTCAAACATTCTTGAGCATCTTGATAGGAACCAAGAATCATTCTGTTTAGAAGACCTTGAAAAATTCAATTTCATCACATCAATATGAACTTGCTCAATCCCAATCCTTGGACAAATTGGCTAGTTTTTAATTTCAATGAGAGTGAATTAGATTATGAATGTGAACCCGATCCCAACTTTGCGATTCAGTTTCCATCTTCGAATCTATGTTGACTCCAGTATCCTTACCCAATTTGGACCAATTTTCTGAGCCAACATTTATTCCCGTACCCATAGATCATGAAATTGAATCACCCATTTTTGATGATCACTATATTGAACTTGACCAATTTCATACTTGTGAAAGCCCTATTGACAAATTGGCAAGTTCTCATTTTTATGAGGTTGAACCCAATGAGATATGTGACCTAGATTCCCAAATCTGTGATCAAGTTCAAATTCCCGAATCATTATTGACTCCTGTTTGTTACCTGACTTAGGTAATCTTTTAGAGTCAGTTTTGATTCCCACACCTATCATTACTAAACTTGAATCACCAATATTGAGTCACATTCCATTGTGGGAAAATGATTGTGGACTTGAGTTTTCATTTCTTGACTTGGACCCACTTCTTGAACCATGCTCGACTCCTGAACCCTTACTTGATTTAAGTTTCTTTCCTGAGTCGGTATTAGTTCCTGAACCTATCATTCTTGAGTCCAAGTCAACCATTCTACCAAGTCACATTCTTTTGTTGGACATAGGTATAGACCATGACTCTGTGATGATTTTCCAGGACTGGTCATGTAAAGGGAGTAAGTTTCACGAGAGGATCTTCCATGATCCTATTCATTCTGGGGACTATAAATATGTAAATAAAAAAAAGGTCAATAAAGGTAGGTCCGTGAACTACCACGTTATCTTGTTGGGCCGCATTTCGTGGACCAATTAGACCACCTCCGGAACCACCACCCTAAGGTAACTTCTGCCTTCCCTTGTTCTGTTTCATGCATATATGCATTCATTCATACATTGAGGACAATGCATGAGATAAGTGTGGGGGTGGGTTTTACTAACATACTAACATAGGTAAAAACTAATAACATAGGTAAAAACTAAAAAAAAAAAATTGCTAATAAAAAAAATTTTTAAAAAAAAAAATTGTTATAAAAAGGAAATATTTTGACTTATTTTTTGAAAGAAATCTAAGTTAGTTTAAGGATTAGGAAAATCACGATTAGGATTTCTAAAAACTTGGTCAAAATAAATAAATTGTTTAAATTTTTAGGTATAGGAGAGAAATTGAATAAATAATTAGTCTTGATTTTTACCTTAAATGTGCATACCAAATGCAAATCTAGGATTCTAAGACAAAGACCTTGTGCCTCATAAAAAAAAAAAAAAAATCACCAATTAAGCTGATACATGTGCCTCAAGAAGCATAAGTATTCATGCCTAAACGTGAGTAAATAAAATAAAGTCCTTAGTTTTGGGGCCTAGTTCACTCGAATTTGAGTCCGCGGGTTGTTTTCTCACTTGGTGCCCTAAAGCCAACCGGTTTGGGAGTCATCGACTTTAAGTTCGTTACATGGGTGGATTAGAAAGCCTAAGAAGACTAAGAAAAATAATATATGTATTAACATATCTAATAATCAATTAGTTAGGTATGAGGGCCTCAAGAGCCTTGATACTTATACGAAAGAAAATTAGATGAGTTATACATGCCAAAAAAAAAATAAAAAAAAAAATATATTAACACATCTAATAGTCAATTAGTTAGGTATGAGGGCCTCAAGAAGCCTTGATACTTACACGAAAGAAAATTAGATGATGTTATAAAAATAATAAAGAGGCATGAGAGTCCAAGTTAAGGAATTCCTAGATTCACAAGGGTGTGTATGACTTTGGTAACGAAAAAGACTATATTAGAAATTCAATTTAATCCTTACCTAAAATGAATAACAATTGATTTTATAAAGACTAGGTTTAAAGAATGAATAAAAATGAGGATCCTAAAACTTATAGACTACTTAGTCTCTTCAATAATAATTCAAATATTTTCCTTTTTATGGATTTTGTGGGTGCAATCCGCTGAAAACCCTCACGAGACAACACTCGTCCTCTAGGTAACCTAGAGGTTTTAACGGCTTGTTGCACGTGCTAAGTGCAATCGTGATTCCTACGAAAGTGAGTTATGTTAGATTAACTTTTTCTTTTCTTTGTTTTTACTCGAGGACGAGCAAAAAGATAAGTGTGGGGGTGTGATTGGTAGTCAAAAGTGCATTTTTATCATCATATTTACCATCACATTTTCATATTTATTCATTTAATTCTGCACATTTATTAATAATTAGTAATTTATTGTGTGCAGGCCTCGAATGTTATTTTAGCAATAAATAAAGCCTAAAGAGCCAAAAGCCCAGATCCAAGCCCATGTTTGAAGCCCAGGTGAAAAAGCGCAAATACAAAGAGTCAAAATGCAAATACAAGGGCTAAAAGTTGCAAATATCAGAGATTAGGGAAGGATAGACTTCTATCTAACCCTAAACACATGCAGGATGAGGATAAAAGGCCAAGATAAGAAGAAAATTCGTGGGAAGAAAATTTGAAGAAATCTGGATTAAGAGTAACTTGATTACCAAGTTATCTCGAAAATCCAGATTAAAAGGCCAGGATCAAAATTCCAGAAGCAGAAGCCCACAGGGACGGACCAGGAGAAGCCACGCGCCAAAGCGCGTGGCCAGAAGCCACTAAAGTGCCGCGTTTCCGCGGCGTTTCCGCGGCAAAGTTGATGAGTCAGAATCCCAGATTTCGTGGGCAAGTTCATCCAGGACTCCTCGGCCTTCTGCACCTATAAATATCCCCTGCAGTACAACGTACAGAGCGTCCAGCGTCCAGCAAAGGGCCAAAGTTCAGATTTTTAGGGTTTCTTCTAGGTTTTCTTTTCTTTTTGTAATTTTTATGTAAGTGAGGGAGATGGCTTTGTTGAGGGTGACACCGACAGATGATTCTCTTCTCTTCCATTGTAATCAATAAAAAGGTAATTTTTATTTTGTTCTTATGTCGTTGCTTTTCTTTGTTTTCTCTTTCTTTTCTACTGTGTTTTTCTTTTGTTGATCTTTGACGAGCACGCGAGCGTTTACCGAACCACAAGTATACCGAAGATTAGTAGGTTCCAACGATATTCCATGGCGATGTTCTCCTCCTCGAGGCGTATCAAACTCTGCTTGCCCAAGGCTTGATGACCTAATGCGACAACGGACTGAGTTCGATCCCAAGGTTTATACGTTCAATGCCTCCGAAATAAGGTAGAAAGTGTTAGGTTTCGCATATTTTCTCCAACCAAGGTTAGTTTTCTATTCTCTTCTTTTCTTTTCCTTTTTAGATCAAATCCACACCTCTCCAATATTCTTTCCCACAAACTCATTGTAAATACCACTTTTCTTTGTAAATACCATCGTGACTAACAAATTAACTAAAAAAGATAAATTTTTAGAGAAACTTGCTTAACGCTTCTATCGCAGTCCCTCTTGAGGATCACGATCCGCATAGCCCTGCTACGCGGATTAGAACTGATTTCTCGCACGATCTATTCTTAATCTAATATTCTAATTTGTGTGCAGGAAAAATCAGTCAACACTAGGTCTAGGTGAATTCCTTTGGATATCACCACAAACCCTAGGAATTTACCGTAGCCTAACCCCAGGAAAGATTTGGTGGAGTTCATTTTCAACTGATGTGTCCGCATGATTTCAAAAACTGTCTTCAGATCGGCTACGTGGTCGCCCTTGATGCGGCTTTTCACTGCAATGTCGTCAACGTAGCATTTCACTTTTTTACGCATGTGCTCGTGGAAAATTGCATTCATAGCTCTCTGATACGTTGCCCCTGCGTTCTTCAGTCCGAAGGGCATGACAGTTATAACAATATACCCCTAGTGGTGTCCTGAAAGATGTGTGCTTTTCGTCATCAGGGTACATCTTGAATTGATTGTACCATGAGAATCCATCCATAAAGGACATTCGCTCAAACCCGCACGTACTGTCAATCATTACATCCGTAATTGGGAAAGGGAATTCGTCTTTAGGACAGGCTTCATTTAGATCGCGAAAATCGATGCAAATCCAGATCTTCCCATTTTTCTTGGTAACGGGGACGATATTGGCTACCCAATCAGGGTGTTGCTCCTCCCTAATGAAGCCAGAGTCTATAAGCTTTTTGACTTCCGTCTGGATTGCTTCCATTATTTTTGGACGGAACCATCGCTGCTGCTGTTTGACTGGCTTCAAATCTGAATTAATGTTAAGGCGATGCATAGCCACTCGAGGATCAAGCCTAGGCATGTCCTCGTAATTCCAAGCGAAGACATCTATATACAGTCGCACAAGAGATATTATATCTTTTTTCTCGGAGGGTAATAGGCTTTCGCTTATAAAGATGGGCTTAGGACTAGCCTCATCTCCCAGATTAATCTGAGTGACCTTATCTTCCGTGGGTGGTCGCGTTGTCCGAAGTGAATATCCCAGAGAGTATTTAGGTGTTTGATCCAAGGATCTGTATCAGACTGGATCGTTTCTTCATCTCTGTCTTCCAGGGGCTTGTTGAAACCATGTTTACTGAAAGTTCTCTGAAGATATTGCCGATACTAACATCTGACTCCCATAATAACGTGCTCGATGAGTAATTATGGTATAATGACTCTTCAGACTCAGAGGCTGACGGAATTGGAGTTGACACATAAGCCAAACCCTGCGAGTTCGCTGGTAATAGTCAGGGGTCTTTCCTTTCGGAACGAAAGATCGAAGAAGTGTTCTTCTTCCTTTGCCAAAGTTTAAACTAGGACTCTTTGTTAGATCAGACCCCATGCCCTCCATCATCATGAGTACATTTGGCTCATAATGAGAGAATTGAGAAGATTCGTTTTCGCTTTCTGAGTCTTCACGAGACATCAATTCGGACTTGATTCTTCCGAAAAGAATTGGTCTTTGGCCTTTGCGTCTTGCTGGGACCATGAATATTGATTCCTGCGCATCACCGACATCTTGGTACGTTTTGAGGGATGACCTCATTGGTACATTCAATGATGTTAGAGCATCCATTGCCGACCAGGGGTCATTATCCACCTCTGTACTAGTGTCTGATGGCACTGAATCAGAAGCAAACACAGAAAAGTAAGCCAAATTCAATTCTTCATTAATCTACCACTCGCCTATATCGTCGGCGGTGTTATTAACATCGAGCTTATTAATGCTCGTTACAAGTGGATTTGATTCCCACATGCACTATTCTGGCTCCATGTCAGCTTCATTACCGGAGTCTGGTTCCTCTGACTGTTGTTTCTCATTCGTCTCCCGAGAGTCTTGGTACAGGAGGGAGTGTGAAATAGTTCTCTACTCCCTTGAACGGATGCCTTTCGGCAATCAACGTTTGGACTTTCTCACTTCCGTTGATGTACTTCATGACTTGATGGAGAGTGGATGGGACGATAGAATTACGATGAATCCACGGTCGTCCGAGCAACAAATTGTACGAAGTGTCGGCGTCGATTACATAGCGTGTCACTTCATATCTTAGGTCTCCGATCTGGCATTTGAGCTTGATCTTCCTCATTGGGTGCGTACCATTGGCGTTGAAACCATAGATGATAGTCTGGGTGGCGCTCAATCGGTGGGTGGGGATCCCTAAGTGTTGCATGACCCGGCGAGACATGATGCTCAACGCGGATCCTGTATCTACCAGAATGCGGCTCACTTCAGACGATCCAATACCCCGTGAAGTACAGGGGCCGATCATGTTTCCCCTTGACCTGCATGTCATCTGACGTGAAGGTGATACAGGAAGAATTTTGGGAGGCATGGAGGCAATCCTCTTCATCTTCCTCCTGTGATCCAGTCGGGATCTGGGCCATGAAAACCTCAGCATTAGTTAGAGCTTCCCTCAGCGCTTCTCTTGTTGACTTTGATAGTCTCAGAAGCTCGTAGAGGGTGATCCTGGCCAGGATATTGGCCAGTTGAGCCAAGACGTCAAAACAGTAAGTGTAGTGGATCCTTTCGCGTTGTCCTTTGGGAGAGCCTTGGAAAACTGAAGCTCTTTCTGCTTCTCCACTGGTTGCTTTGTGGAGGGTTTGGTTGGCTCTGTGGTAGGTTTAGGAGAGCTTACCACCATGTCGTCATACTTCTTTAAATACGACTGATCCGAACGAGTTTCTGCCACGAGTGGTTTATGAGTTCTGCGGCAAGGACGATTGTTTCCTCTTCCGAATCGATTAGTGAGGAAACATCGGTTTCTGCTTCCCGGGAGGAAGCGCACTCCACATTGTAGGACGAAGCTTTCACCTTGCCTTTGGACTTTCTGTTGGTAACAGTAGTCCACTGTTGGCCATCCACCAGGTCGGATGAACCCATATAATTTCTCCCTGAGGTGTAGGGATAGGCACAAGACCTTTCGCCTGCTAATGGTGTGGGTCCGTATTGATCATTCTTAGTTCCCATTTAGGGATGGGAACTACTCTGGCTAGTGCTGGAGACTGTTTTCCAAACTGAGAAATGATGTCATATAAGCCGTCACTTTCTTCTGCTCTGGACGGAGCTTTAGCACTTCCGCATCGATCAGACTTGAAGGATAGATTTGAAGACGTAACAGCTATTGGTGGGTGCCCTAGCATCCTATGATACAGGCAGTAGTTAGGATTGTCAGACTTGTCGACTCTTCAGGACGTCTAACTTCAGGAATCTTCAATCTGTTGCTCTTGTTAAGTAAATTGAACAACGAATCGACATGCTCGTCTTTGAAGGAATACTGCTTGTTGGCACGTGGCTAACTTGAAAAACCACCTCCCCTGGCCAGCTGAGGTTTGACGGAGGATTTTGTTTCTGTCGCCAACTATCTTTTCTTTTTGATTGAAAAGATATTTCTGACGCGCGCCTTATCGACTTCTCGGGTCGGGGCTTGTTTTCTTCTGCCCTGACCCTGGCGATAATTTCTTCAGCCTGTTTACCTTGCTGGACCAATTGCTTTCATGTGCGGCTTTCAGTAAACCCTATCTGGGCTAAGAGTGAAGTTTGTACATTGTGGTGGCATGTTTCTACCAGGGGTGGCTTGGGTCATTCCGCTAGGACATCGGAGCGTCCATATTCCGAAATCTCTCCACAAATGTTTTGACTGACTCCCTTTCGCTGCTTTGTTGCGAGGAGAGTGGCATTATAATTTCCGAGTCGTCTTCAAAGAAGCGTGTCAGGAAGAGCTTTCCAAATCACCCCGTTTTTGATGGAGCCTTCTGGGAGTTTCATGAACCATTCAAAGGCAAGCCCTTTTAGAGTGCCAATGAATAAATGTGCAAGATGGCATAATTATCTACTACATGTCCTGTCTGAGACTTGAAGTAGTACATGTGTTGGTTCGGTGACCCTTTGCCGTCGAAAGCCTGTAAGGTCGGAGTTTTGAACTTGGAGGGTACGGAACAGGGTCCCACTCGGCTGGATATGGGCGGACCCTCCTGCTTCTTAGAGGCATTTTCGGTTGATAAGGGCTTCCAGACGCTGCTCTAATTGACTCATTCTTTTAGAATGAATACCCCCATTCTCCGGGTTGCCTTCCTCTTTAGACGAGGATTTAGACGACTCGGAATTGATTGTTTATGTACGGAGATAAACTTTCTCCTTTCTGTTTTGCCTTTAGACTTCTTAGAAGAAGCTTTGTCGGTTGACTTCCTCTTGTCTTCAAGCAATTGTGCAAGCATCTGCTTGAGGGAATCGATGGATTCTTGTTGAGCACAAATCATATCGAATTGATCCCTCTGTACCTGGGCTTGTTGTTCAAAGCGCTTGGCCGGCTCCTCAGGAGTATTTGTCATGTACGCGAAGGCTTCCTTCTCTATGGAAGAGTTCGAGGCCTGCGATTCTACAACGGCGGAGTATGATTCATTTACTTCAATGCCCCGAGCTAGGGCAATGTAGTTGATCGGGGCGACCGCACCAGTCCGAGTGCGAGTATGCCGATACACTCCTGGTTCCGTGTCAGACTCATCGAACCTGACCGCCGGTTGTTTTCCCCTACTTCTGCTTACCATGTTTGCAGTGACTTCAGGGTACTCCATGTTAGAGACGGCTCCCTTTCTGTGAAAGCGACGCCTCTTGGCTGATAGGGAGGTTGAGGTCAATCGTCTGAACACCGACTGTTTGCTTGCATGTGAGCTACAGCGGCATTCAGAGAGCATTGTCGTGATGAACCGTTCACAGCAACAAGACTGAATGATCTGATTAGCACTCCTTTTCTTTGTCAAATAATCTCTTAGATCTATCGGAGGAGGACCAAAGAGATCAGCCTCAAGTTATCGAGGCTTTTCAGCTTTTGAGAGCCATCCTTGCGTCGCAAAGCTGAGACGTAGGGTTCTGAGACATGGAGCTCACGTCCTGTAAGACAGATACGGCTCTCGCATTTCGGCTCGAGAACGTAGGCCTCGCATCTCTGCTGAGAAGGGATGCGGACCTTGCGTTGCTGGTTGTCGCGTTTAGCTAGCGACGGTTGAGATACGCAAATTTTCTCAATTCCGAGTCTGATTTGGGAGACGCGGGTCTTGTGTCTCTGAGAAGAGGTACGGACCTCACGCTGCTGAACGTCGCGTTTGGGAAGTGGAGCTTCAGAAACGCAGGCCTGCTGGCCTTCGCGTTTAAGTCTCCAAACGCGGACTTCGCGCGTCTGACGTGGCTCAGGAGATACGCGGGCTTGAGCCTCGTCTTCTGTATCTGCTGGACAAGTAATTGTTCCAGCTTCTCGCGCCTATAGTTGACGCGCAAGTCGTCTCTGGCATCATTCAGCGTTCCGGTTACGCCGTACGGGTTATTGGGAACCCTCGGTGACCTAGAACTGAGAAAGAGGACGGGCATGAAGGGGCTGAATATCAGTAACGCTAACCTCGCGGGTCTCATGGGAGACGTTGACGCGGGTGTTACCTGTGATATGATTACATGGCACTCTTCTTGTCAGTCGTATCTGAAGGGATCTCAGAGTGAAGTGGAGAGCAGGTTCCCAAGGAGACCTTGCGGTACTGCCGCGCTCTAGGGCTCTTGGAGCCGGAAGAGAGGAACCCTTCATACTTTGCCTGGTCGAAATCGACAATGAGTGATTCGACCATTTTTCCCATATAGGGGATGTCACCTTGCGCTACGACTTGCTCATCAGTAGAGAAAGAATCCCCAGCGGAGTCGCCATCTCTTGTTTGGTGAGGAAAAATTGAAGATCGAGATGAAAATTCTTTATCTGATTGTAAAGAAAATTACAACGGATCAATAATCCTTTACAAGAGGGGAGATATTCAAGCTCAAATCTCCCTTTGTTTAATACTGGGTTCTTGATGTAGCGATGAAAAGTGAGTCTTGTTTTCCATTGACCGGGTGAACGTCAAGACCTCTTAGGAATCCTCTCTTTGGATGGTGGACGAAGTAACACAGCTTCTGTCCAACAAGAATCTCAAAGAGATTGTAGGCAAAAACAAACTTGTACGCAGCAAGTTGTTAGAAAAGTTGAACTCTTTTTTTTTTAGCTAGAGATCTTGGTCCTTCTATGACTTACAACCAAAGTTCTTCTGACTAAGGATTTTTCCGACCCCTCTTCTATAGCAAACTGGGCTATTTATAGAGGCTTCAGGGGTAAAAGTGTCCCCTAAAAATACTCCATAATGGGAGTTAACTCCCTCATTACGTGGGCAGTAATTGACCCAGTAATGAGGGCAGTTATAACCGAGATGCGGGCTTTGGGCCTCGCGTTTTGCCATTGAGATGATGCTTAAGAAACACGAGCTTTAAATTCTGCGTCAAGCTTCACGTGAGATGTGGGCTTTGGACTCTACGTCTTGGTACTGCAATAATGCTGGGACGCGGCTTTCATGCTCTGCGTCTTGTCCTTGCAGTGATGTTGAGACGCGGGTTTCAACCCTCGCGTCTTGGTGTTGCGCTGATGGCGATGATTAGCCTTGTGTCTGGAGTTTGAATTCTGCTTTTTAATGACTTGTTTTCAGTGATTTTCAGACAGCCTACACACGACAATCCCCTTTTCATGTGTGAATATACTTAATGACCCTTAGAACCACTCCTCATCCATGGATAGCTCATCCATGGCTAGGCTTACACCTCTTCCGTGGGTAAATTGATCATAATCTCAACTAACTTTCATGGTTGTTTCCATCCACGAGCCAATCAATGTCCATAGAATCTTCTCTTTTTGGGTAGTTTCACATCGAAAATTTGATATAAAGTGAAATACATAAATAAAAAGTTGGGTATCTATAGAGTAAGTTTTTGAGTCAGATCTCAACCTACATTTTGTTTTCACTGGTTGCCTCTCTAGTGGCCCCGTTGGTTAGGTTAATGCCGAAAGTTTGGTCTGAAAATTTTGTAGCCTCATGAAGTGTTGGTTATTGTTTGATTTAGCCCATGTGTTGCCCATGTTAAATAGTCCATGTAATTTCTATCTTCACCTAGATATTAGACTTGTGTTCTATGTGCAGGTCATATGCCGTTTGAGTTGTTCATGTAATTCCTACCCTATTTAGATGTTGGGCTCGTATTGGCCCTCTTTGGTTGCGCCCTGTGCTGAGAAATTCGTTGGCCCAATGGCTGGAGCGCTTGCTCATCTTTTGTTCAAAAGAGGAAAAAATAGTATTTATGGTATTTCATTGGATAATAGTAGTTAAGATTTATGATAAATCTTGCAACAAATCATAGGGGTAATAATTTGATCAATAATTAAGCGCAAGTGCCTTGTACTCTTCCAGCTTCACATGACAGAACAGCCCATTGCTAATCTTGTTAAAAGACCTTCAGATGCCCCCAAAACCTTTGTCCTATTTTTCAGACATATCCATGCCGTTCTCTGTGTACAGCTTGTTGGGAAATTTTCTTTTTTCTTTATGTACACTCACTCTAAACTTGATGAGAGATTTATTGATTGGGAACCGGGCGGGATTCTCTTCCTAGGGTTTCTCACCCAAGCGCAGACTGCAAAGCTTCAAAAACAATGTTAATTCATTCCAAAACTGCCAATAACAATACCAATCTTGGCCTTAAATAGGCCTACATCAACGGAGATATCCCATTATAACTAATATGGGAATAAAAGAAACTCAAAAATAAATAAATAAAAATTACAATAAAAGGAAAAAAAGAATTAAAACGAACAGCCTAATGTAGCTTGAATTCTCCAATCCTGATCAAACTAAACTTAAAGAGTGTGATGACGTCTCCTGGTGTAGAATAGTAATCCTGTAGAGATGTCCCCATCATTCCATCAGGTTGGGAAAAACTCGACTCTATCGAATGTGAACCTCCTCGGCTCTCATAATACTCCAGACGATCAGGGTCCAACCGTTGGAGTTCTTCTCGATTAATCCAAGTGTTATCAGAATCAGGTAGTCTTTTTCAACGAGCCAAAAATCTGTGGTAACCACAATCTCTAGTAAATCTGATCATCAATAACTTCATCAATTTGTTCTGTCATATGGGTGGGATGTATTTGGGGAAGAGGAGGTAATAAGGGTCTCTCAGAAATTGGCTCATAGGAAGGCTCATCCAATAAAAGATTATCAGGGAAAAATTTGACCCTTTATAAGCAATCAGATCTTCAATATTAAAAGAGGAATTAATGCCAAAATCCGTTGGGAGATCTACTACATATGCATTTGAATTAATTTTCTTCAAAATTTTGAATGGTCCTACACTACGTGCATGTAATTTCTTCACAGTACCAGGAGGGTGCCGTTCCGGTCGAATGTGAACCATCACGTAGTCTCCTACATTAAACTCATGTACTTTCCTGTACAAACCTGCATAAGCTTTATATTTTGCATTATTTTTTTGAATTTGATTGCTGATCTTCTTATGCAGGTCATGATATGCGACGCAAATGATGCAGCTGACTCAAACATTCTAGTATGATGGGGTGCCATGAGAATTAAGTTTACAGGTTGCCTAGGTTAATAACCATACACTACCTCAAATGGACTCATCCCTATGTGTAGGCTGTCTAAAAATCACAAAGACAAGCCACCAAAACGCAGAGATTCAAGATCAAGGCGCGTTGGTTCAACGCCCGCGTCTCTGCGTCAAGGCGCGTTGGCTCAACGCCCGCGTCTCAGCATCAAGGCGCGTTGGCTCAAACGCCCGCGTCTCCGCATCAAGGCGCGTCGGCTCAACGCCCGCGTCTCAGCAACAAGGTGCCCCCACCTTGGTTGTAACCACCCGGATTGCGGGCCATCCACCGCCCACGTAGCGGGGAAGTTGGCCCTCATCGTGGAGCACTTTTAGGGGCACGATCACCCCCTAAAAACCCTATAAATAGTCCCGTCACTATTGAAGACGGGGACGACAATTATCGGGCAAAGGAGAGATTCCGAGAAAAGAAAAAAAGGAGAGATCATCGACAGAGAGAGAGAGAAGACTCTTCAGCGAGCTTACTGAGTACTAGCCGCTCTTCGCCTACCTCCTCTTCTAGAGTTTTGGTAGACGGAGCTGAGTTACTCCCTCTACCTGCCAAGGAGAAGATCCCTCGACGGTCCAGGACGGTCATCTGGTCAACGGAGAACAAGATTCACTCTCCACCGCCACCCGAAGAACCCAGCACTAAACAAAGGGGGAATTCAAGATTCAATATTCTCCCTCCCTTGTAACCGGAAGATTAAGCCGGCTGTAATTTTTCATCTGATTCAAGGAAATTTTACTCCCAGCCCCCTTTTCCGCGTCAAACAAGAGATGGCGACTCCACTGGGGAATCTGTTTGTCACTGATGAACAAGCTGTGGCGCAGGATGATGTTCTCCGTAAGGGGAAGATGATCGAAACGCTCGTTGTCGAGTTCGACCAGGCGAAGTATGAAGAGTTCCTCTCTTCTGCTCCAAGAGCCCAAAGACCCGCGTCTGCCGCAGGGTCTCAACTGAAAAGCTACCCAAAGCCCAATCTGAGGCTCTGCCGGGTGCCGATGCCCACTGTGCCAAGACAAGTTCACGCGCCAACGCCTCCCAGAAGGCCCGCGTGACCTCAGGCACTGCTGTTGCGATCAACCGCGTCGCACAGAACACACGTGCCAACGCCTCCCAGAAGGCCCGCGTGGTCCCAGGCACCACTGCTGCTGCGATCAACTGCATCGCGCAGAATACCCGCGTCAACGTCTCTCAGGAGACCCGCGTGGTGAACACTCTTGGTTCTGTAAACCAGGAGGTTGTTGGTTTCTCCCCTCCTCCACGACGCAACCGGAATGCTGAGCGTCGACAGAGGAGACGCGCGCGTCAACTCCAAGTCGGAACCGTTGGTTGTCTGACTGGAGGTGGACGCGGCGTACAATCTGATGCCTTGCCCGCACCTCGTCCAGTGCGTGAGATCCGCGTTTGGCGACCCAAACGCGAGACTCCTCAAGTTGAGTCCTCTGAGGACCAACTCATCAAATGCCAGGGTGAAACCTCCGCGTCTTTTCAGACGCAGGAAGTACGCACTCGTAGGCGTGGGGCCCAGCAGCCCGCTCTCTCTCAAGCAACTCTGCCCAAACGCATCAGGCAGCAACGCGAGACTCGCGTGCGCGTCATACAGCCGCGTCATGAGAGCCGCGTCCCTGAAGTCTGCGTCCAGGCTGAACAGCACATGACTGTCTCCCGTCTTCGACGTTGCGAGACCAGTCTCTTTAATCCCCCTCCCACGGATTTGAGGGATTATTTGACAAGGAAAAGAAGTGCCAATCAAGCCACTTCGTCATGCTGCTGTCAACAGCTCATCCATATGCTCTCTGGATGCCATTATGGATCAGGCATGCACTAGCAGTCCTTAATCAGACAGCTGACCCTGATTCCCCCGTCAGCCAAAAGAAGACGCTCCCACAGAAGGAGAACCTTTTCAGATGTTGAATACCCGGAGCTTACTGCGAACATGACAAGCAGGAGCAAGGGGAAACAACTTGCAGTCAGCTCAGACGAGTCCGAGTCTGACTCTGAACCGGAAGGGGTGTATCGACACACTCGCACCCGGACGGGGGCCATTCCCCCAATTGACTATAATGCCTTAGCCCACGGCATTAGAGCGAATGATTCCCACTCCGCCGTAGTGGAATCAGGGGCTTCGAACTCTTCCGTCGAGAAGGAGACCTCTGCCTACATGACAGGCACTCCTGAGGAGACGGCAAGACGTATAGAGCAGGTCCAGAAAGCACAAATGGACATGATTATTTCCCAGCAGGCGTCGATTGACTCCCTCAAGCAGGCGATTGCACAACTGCTGGAAGACAGGAGGAAATCTCCTCCTAGGAGGTCAAAAGGCAAAGGGAGAAAAGGAGAAAGCTCATCTTCCGAACCTTCTGAGGAGGCGCGACGATCTACTTCAAATTCGTCCAAATCTTCGTCGCACGACCCAGAAAAGGCTCATACTAAAAGAATGAGTCAACTGGAGCAACGCCTCAATGCCCTTGCCAGTCGCAAAGACCTCCAAGAAGTTGGAGTGGTCCGGCCCTATCCAGCTGAGTGGGATTTAGTCCCGTACCCTCCTAAGTTCAAGGCTCCAACCCTCCAGGCCTTCGATGGGAAGGGGTCCCCTAATCAGCACATCTACTACTTCAAATCCCAAACCGGGAATGTAGTAGATAATGACGCCATCCTGGCGCGACTATTCATCGGCACCCTGAAAGGGTTGGCCTTTGAGTGGTTCATGAAACTCCCGGAAGGTTCTATCAAGAACTGGGGCGACTTGGAGAAGCTGTTCTTAACACGCTTCTTCGAAGATGACTCCGAAGTCACGATGCCCACCCTTTTAGCTACCAAACAGCGGAGAGGGGAGTCCGTCAAATCTTTCGTGGAAAGATTTCGGAACGTGGCACTCCGGTGTCCAAGCGGTATGACCCAGGCCACCCTGGTGGAAACATGCCGCCACAATCTCCAAACCTCACTCCTTACTCAAATAGGAGTTGCTGAAAGCCGCACCTGGAAGCAGTTAGTCCAACAAGGTGAACAGGCTGAGGAGATTGTCGCCCGCGTCCGAGCGGAGGAAGGCAAGCCTAGGCCAGAAAGGTCGACAAGGCGTGCACCGGCACCAGACACATCCCTCCAAACAAAGCGGAAGGATAACTTGGCGACGGAGACCAAATCTCCCGCCAAACCTCAAACAGGCAGGGCAAGTGGCTCTTCAAGCCAGCCACGCCCCAACAAGCAGTATTCCTTCAAGGAGGAACACGTCGATTCGCTCTTCAAGCTACTCAACAAGAGCAATCGACTAAAGCTCCCTGAAATTAGGCGCCCGGAGGAAGTCGGCAAGACCGACAATCCCAACTACTGCATGTACCACAGGATGTTGGGACATCCTACCAAAAGCTGCTACGTCTTCAAAGACATCCTTCAGGCTTTGATTGACGCGGAGGTGCTAAAGCTCCGACCAGAGCAAAAGAAGGTCACGGCTAATGTGACGTCGGTTCTCCAGTTCGGGAGACAACCTCCTACACCTGCAGGGGTAACTCCTATTCCAAGGGGAGAATTAAGAGTGGTCAACACAGACCCTCACCAGCAACAGGAGAAGGGCTTGGTAGCCGTCCCTACACCTCAGGGGGAAACCATGTGGGTCCACCCTGACCTCGTGATGAACAACAATGGACTACTGTGACCAACAGAAAGTCCAAAGGCAAGGCAAAAGCTTCATCGTGCCATGTGATCTGCGCTTCCTCTCGAGAAGCGGATACTGATGTTCCCTCGTTGACTGACTCAGAAGAGGAAACAATAGTCCTGGCCGCAGAGCCCAGCCAACCGATGGCGGGGACCCGTTCAGGACAGGCATACTTGAAGCAGTACGGCGAGACGGTAGCGGCTTCTCCGCAACCAGCCGTAGAACCAGCCAAGCCCTCCACAAAACCACCTGTGGAGAAACAGAAAGAAACCCGATTTTCTCGGGTTCTTTCAAAAGGTGCAGCGGAAGGATCCTCGACACCTTACCGCTTCGATGTCTTGGCTCAACTAGCCAACATCCCGGCACGCATCACCTTGTATGAACTCCTGAGGCTATCAAAGTCAACCAGAGAGGCTCTACAAGAAGCTTTGGCAAATGCTGAGGTCTTCATGACCCGCGTGCCAAGGGAGGAAGATGTAGAGGATTGCCTCCGCGCCTCCCCAAATGCTCCCTGCATCACCTTCACAACAGATGACATGCAGGTTAAAGGGAAGCATGACCGACCCCTATACTTCACAGGATATATCGGGTCGTCCGAGGTAAATCGCATCCAGGTAGACCCAGGGTCCGCGCTGAGTATCATACCTCGCCGAGTCATGCAATTTCTGGGCATTCCCATCGTCTGAGCCCTACCCAGACAACTATTTACGGGTTTAATGCCAATAGCTCCCGTCCGATGGGGAAGATCAAGCTCAAATGCCAGATCGGGAGCCTCAAGTCGGAAGTGACATGCTACGTCATTGACGCTGACACTTCCTACAACCTGTTGCTGGGACGACCATAGATTCACCGTAATTCCATCGTTCCCTCCACTCTCCACCAAGTCATGAAATACATTGACGAGAGTGGACAAGTTCAAACGTTGATTGCCGAAAGGCATCCGTTTAAAGGGGTTGAAAACTATTTCACGGACTCCCTCCTATATCAGGATCCTGAGGAGACTAATGAAACCCCGCAACCAGAGGAGCTAGACTCTGGTAATGAGGCTGACATTGAGCCTGAGAAAGAAGAGTGCCTGTGGGAGTTGGAACCCCTTGTAAAGAGCACTAATAAGTTCGATATTGACAACACCACCGACGATGCGGGTGGTTGGTACATTAATGAAGATTTAGATTTTGCGTATTTTCCTGTGTATGTTTCCGATTCAATACCGTCGGATACTACTACCGACGTGGACGATGACATCTGGTCGGCAATGGATGCTTTAACATCATTGCATGTACCAGTAAATCATCTTTCGGGACATACCAGGATAATGGTGATGCGCAGGAATCTATATTCATGGTTCCGACAAGGCGAAAAGGCCAAAAACCAATTCTTTTTGGGCGAATGACGACTGAACCAACTCCCCGCGAAGAATCGGAAGGCGAGGATGAATCCCCTCAGTTCAATCATTATGAACCGAAAGCGCTCAGAATGATGAAACGCATGGGATATGACCTAACCAACAGGCCCGGATTAAACTTCGGTAAAGGAAGGAGAACGCTGCTCCGGTCCTTTGTGCCGAAAGGGAAAGCACCTGATTATTATCATCAGACGCGCCGGGGGTTGGGCTATGTATCAACTCCAGTCCCATCAGCCTCTGATTCTCGAGAGTCGTCAGGTCACGATTGCTCTTCAGACACGTCATCGTGGGAGTCAGATGTCAGTGTCGGCAACATCTTCAAAGGGCTTTCAGTAAACATGGTTTCAACAGGCCATCTGGAAGATGAAGATGAAGAAATGATCCAACCTGATACAGATCCTTGGATCAAACATTTGAATGCTCTTTGGGATATCCGCTTTGAACAGCGTGAGCCACCCACAGAAGATAAGGTTGTTCAAATCAACCTAGGAGATGAGGCCAACCCCAAGCCCATTTTCATAAGTGACGGCTTATCACCTTCGGAAAAGGAGGATCTAATATCTCTTGTACAAGAGTATATAGACGTCTTCGCCTGGAATTATGAGGACATGCCTGGACTTGATCCACAAGTGGCCATGCACCGCCTCAACATCAATTCGGACGTAAAACCTGTCAAACAACAGCAGCGACGGTTCCGTCCCGAAATAATGGAAGCAATTCAATCAGAAGTCAGAAAGCTCATTGATTCTGACTTCATCAGAGAAGAACAGCATCCCGACTGGGTAGCCAACATCGTCCCCGTCGCCAAGAAGAACGGGAAGATCCGGATCTGCATCGACTTCCGCGAGCTGAACGAGGCCTGCCCCAAAGACGAATTCCCATTGCCAATCACAGATGTCATGATTGACAATACTTGTGGATTCGAACGAATGTCCTTCATGGACGGATTCTCAGGATACAATCAAATCAAAATGTATCCTGATGACGAAAAGCACACCTCCTTCAGGACACCCCTAGGAGTGTATTGCTACATCGTCATGCCCTTCGGACTGAAGAATGCAGGGGCAACATATCAAAGGGCCATGAATGCCATTTTCCATCAGCAAATACGCAAAACAGTGGAATGTTATGTTGATGACATCGCGGTAAAAAGCCGCACTAAAGGTGATCACATAGCGGACCTGAAGGTGGTCTTCGACATCATGCGGGCTCATCAGTTGAAGATGAATCCCACAAAGTCTTTCCTGGGGGTGGCTAGTGGCAAGTTCTTAGGATTTGTTGTAACGTCCACCGGAATTCATTTGGACCCAGAAAAGGTTCGCGCTATCCAAGAGATGCAACCCCCTAGAAATCTCAGAGAACTCAGAGGATTGCAGGGACGATTGGCGTACATCCGCCGGTTTATCTCGAACCTCTCCGGAAGATGCCAGCCCTTCGCTAAGTTGATGAAGAAGGGTGTCTCATTCATTTGGGATGACGCTTGCCAACAAGCGTTCGAGGAAATCAAGCAATACCTCACCCAACCACCAGTCCTTGCAGCTCCAGTATCCGGAAAGCCGTTTCTGGTGTATGTCCGAGCGATGGATCATTCTTTGGGAGCTCTACTAGCTCAGAATGACGATCAGGGACGTGAGCAAGCAATCTACTATCTAAGTAGAACAATGATCGGAGCCGAACATCGGTACAACCCGATCGAGAAGGAATATTTGGCACTAGTGTTCGCCATTCAGAAAATGCGACACTATCTGGTAGGCCAGACTATAAATGTCATATCAAAAGTCAATCCTTTGAGCTTACTTATGACAAAGCCTTCTTCACTAAATGGCCGGCTGGCAAAATGGGCCATGTTGTTATCCAGTATGATATGCACTTTCTGCCGCAGAAAGCCATTAAGGGACAAGCGGTGGCTGACTTTCTAGCTGAACACCCAGATCCAAGGGCAGCCAAAGTCTACGAGGATCTCCCAGACGAAGTGGCCGAAGCCTACCTGACTCAGACGTCGTTCGAAAGTCAAGTGTGGCAACTTTTCTTCGACGGTGCATCAAGGACAAGCCCCAAGGGACACGTAGTGGCGGGGGTAGGAGCAGTACTTGTCTCCCCACAAAATTATGTGATACCCCGAGCTGTCTCACTAACGGAGCCTTGTTCCAACAATGTGGCGGAATACAATGCTCTATTGATTGGGATGCAGCTCGCCAATGAGATTGGCGTTAAAAATCTCGAGGCATACGGTGATTCTAAACTCATCGTCAGTCAAATTCGCGGGGAGTACGAAGTCAGACATGAGGACTTAGTACCCTATTACAACGCAACTATCCGCATGGCCGAGGGATTTACTAACTTCTACATCGACCATGTACCGCGCAGGCAAAATGCGCACGCCGATGCACTCGCATCCCTGGCAGCCTCCTTAGCTCTTCCAACTGGAGCAATGGAGAAGATATTCGTCTACAGCCACGACCTGTATTGCCCGAAAAATACTTTCAAGGACTATCATGAGTCAAAGGGAGATTGTCGAGGCAAAGAAGTGCTGGAATTGTCGGCCGGTCCAGAGCTTAAAGACTGGCGATTCCCCTACATCGACTATGTCTTGTACGGCATCCTGCCTGAGGACACCAAGGAAGCGGCTGCCATTTGAAGGAAAGCCCCTAAATTCTACTATAATGCGATCACGCGAACATTGTATCGTCGATCGTATGACGGAATCTTACTTCGGTGTCTCTCACCAAAAGAGGCCCAGGAGGTATTGAAAGAGGCTCACGACGGTACGTGCGGAGCCCATCAACCTGGCCCAAAACTGGCACATCGACTCCAAAGGTTGGGTTACTATTGGCCCAAGATGGTTGCCGACGCCATCGCCTATGCCAAAAGATGTCATGCTTGCCAAATACATGGAGATTTTATCCATCAAGCACCAGGGTACCTCCACTCTACGACCTCTACATGGCCATTTGAAATGTGGGGGATGGATGTGGTTGGTCCTATCAGCCCTCCATCATCAAAAGGACATCGGTTCATTCTAACAATAACCGATTACTTCTCCAAATGGGCCGAAGCCATTCCTTTGAAGGAGGTGAAGTCGTCCAACGTGATCAAGTTCGTAAAACATCACGTTATTTACCGTTTCGGCGTACCTCGGCGGATTATCCATGACAATGGACCCCAGTTCATCAGCCAGGCGTTCCAGAGATTCTGCGCTAAGTTCAGAGTCCAGAGTGTGTCTTCAACGGCATACTACCCTGCCGCCAATGGTCTCGCAGAAGCTTTCAACAAGACTATTGGCAAGCTTCTCAAAAAGTTCGTCTCGAAGAGTCAACGCGACTGGGACGACAAGCTAGGCGAATGCTTATGGGCCTATCGCACAACAGTGCGAACCCCGACTAAGGCCACGCCGTTTTCCTTGATATACGGATGTGAAGCCGTGCTTCCCCTGGAGATCCAAATTCCATCTCTACGCGTCGCCTTGACAGCGGAGATGACGACAGAGGAGAAGCATCGACAGCGACTCCAAGAACTGGAGGCCTTAGACGACAAGCGTCTGCAAGCCCAACAGCAAATCGAGCTCTACCAGGCTCGAATCACCAGAGCCTTCAACAAGAAAGTTAAAGTGCGAACTTTCAAGAAATGCGATCTTGTCTTAGCCGTCAGAAGACCCATGGTGATGACGCACAAGACAAAAGGAAAATTCCAACCCAAATGGGAAGGACCGTTTGTGGTAGAGTCAGTCTACTCAAATGGATCATATCGCCTCATAACTTCGAATGGCGATACACTCATGATGCCAATCAATGGCAAATTCCTGAAGAAATACTATCCCTAGACAGTATTCTTCCACTGATCAAGTTAAAAATACACCTCTGATCAGAAACATCCGACGCCTCCGACGGCTAAGGATAGAGGAAAATGTTGGCTTCTAAGCCCAACATAAGTCTTCGACAACTCATCATGCTGAGGGGAATAGCATGGCTAGCCCAACTCAAACGGTAGTTGGTAAAGGCACCTCAAACCCGTTACAGTTAAGGATTTGCTAAAAATCCTAAGGGACACGTTCCCATTTGATCCGACGCCTCCGACGGCTAAGGATAGAGGAAAATGTTGGCTTCTAAGCCCAACATAAGTCTTCGACAACTCATCATGCTGAGGGGAATAGCATGGCTAGCCCAACTCAAACGGTAGTTGGTAAAGGCATCTCAAATCCGTTGATAGCTGAGGGTTTGCTAAAAATTCTAAGTGGACTTGAGTCCACTCTTTCCTCCAAAATCCCTTACCAATTCTCATCCATAGAATGGTAGGACCACAAAATGCAATCATTACTACGTTAACACTATACCTCTGGTAATGAATACTCTTTGTCGAGTATAAACTTTGCTTGTTAACTCTGCATAGAGTAACAAACTCTCAAATTTGCCAAGTTAACACTATACCTCTGGCATTTCAAATTCCACTTGTCAATTCTCATCAATAGAATGACAGGTCCTCAAATTGCTCTTATCACGAGCCAATTCTTGTCAAGTTAACATTACACCTCTGACAAACTACTGTTTAAGTTAACATTACACCTCTAAGCAGTACATCGAGTGCTTATCAAGTTAATATCACACCTCTGATAGTCACCTTTCTTCAGACTTCCGTATCGAAGCTGAAATGGACGATGCCAAGTTAACACTACACTTCTAGCATCCGAGTCATCGCTAAGTTCAACAATACACCTATGGCCATGACCTTTTCTCGACCTCTTTGTCAAAGTCGAGACGACTAATGCCAAGTTCAACATTACACCTCTAGCATTATCCTCACTGTTAAGTTAAACATCACACCTATGACAGTGACTTCCTCAGTTTTCCCAAATAAAACTGAGATGCTGATGAGTTAAGTTAATATCACACCTCTAACTCATGTCCTTGTCAAGTTAACATTACACTTCTGACAAGACTACTTCTAAACCGTTAAGTTAATATCACACCTCTAACGGTAAAGACCTTCCTAGATTCCCCGCGAGTCTAGTCTCATTTGATACTCTCCCCGACAGAGTATCAAGTTCATTTAGAAACATTGTTGGTTAACATTACACCGTTAACAATGTTTCCGTCAAACTCCCCAGCTGATCTTAAATCAAGTTAATCCCAAATCCTTGATAAAAGTTCATCTTCCCTGGGGGTACGAACTCCACTTGTCACTTTCTTTTACAAAGTGGCAGGTCCACCAAAAAAATCATCCCATCCCTGTCAAGTTAATATCACACCTCTGACAGTATCATGAAAACTCCTGAAATAGGATCTTTCCTTACAAATCTTGACTTATTAAGATTACCATTATAATTTTGATAAGGTCAAAAGATTCCTTGCTTCTACGTATCTAACTGAAGACAAAAAGTTAAGACAATGAAGGAGGCAAAAAGAAAAGTGTCACTTTTGTTTATATATCCAAGCATATGAAAGTGATACAAAACGCTCTCTTATACAATAAGATGAGTGCTCTCTTATACAATAAGATGAGTGTTACAATTAAGGAGTACAAAGAAGTCCCTCTCTCTCTCAGAGGCCGTACTCACTCCTTGAAACCGCATCTGATCCCAGGTGCACATTGGAGCCGATTGCGCCATGGCGATGACGCAAAAGTCGAAAGCGCCCTAGCTGACTAAGCCAAGAGCAATGGTGTTCTTGAGGTCCAGCGGCAGCAGAAAGTCCTGCAACCCTTCATTCATCACCATCCCTTTCCCCAGCAGGCCATCCAACGGAGTGTCCTTGATGTCACTTCTGGAGTAGGGAGAGGAAGAGGATCTTTCCGCCACCGCAACCGCCGGAACCTTCTCGCCGTCATACCTGACCTGACCATCTCTTGCCATCAGACATGGTTGGTGCAGAAGATCTGAAGAGACCTTGGCGAGATTTGGGTCCTCGTCGGAGATATAATTTACTCTCTTACAAACGACGAGGACCATAATTTACTCTCTTACAAACGAACATTGAGCAAGTTCGCTCGCCGATATATTCTTTCCGGGGCCCAGCAAACCTGAAAAAGGACGAGCAAGCCTACCTGCAAAGAATAAACAAGAGAGTTAGAAAATCTGGAACTTAGTACACTTCGACGAAGAAAACTAAGTGACAGACGCGGCAGTCATTGAAGACTTCAGACACGGGAACAACCCGCACGGTCAAACCACCGCGTCGGCAGAAACAGACGCGAGTCAAAACTGTGCCACGCACAGGATTCAAACGCGGCCTCAGTTTGCACCCGCGCTTAATGCACAAGACGCGAAAAACTTCAGAACGCCGAAAATTGCCATCTCTCTGTTGGGTGAATAGGAGTTGCAAGATTCAGGTCTGAAACGCGCCAAGGCAATGGCCATGGGCAAAGCCAGCGTCAAGAGCCCGCGTTCAGAGAAGTTCAAGTCACCGGCACAAATTCCAGAATAGGAATGCACCAGGATTTCATTCAGATGGCTATGCCAAAGTACAGGCTATGGACATCTTCGGGGTGACATACCAGCAGAGGCCCCTGTCCAGAGTTGGCCACTCTGCATCCAAACGCGGGCGCGCAAGATGATCCGAGAGAGGATTCCTTCTGAAGAGACCAAACAGAAGCATGAGAGCTCTGGGTCATCTTCATCCACGGGGTCACCTTCACCCATGAAGACGGTTCTCTGAAAGATAACTCAAGGCGTGGTCTCTCAGAGCAAACAAAAGAAAACAATCCAAGTTTGGATTATTGAGAAGGGGGCACACCCTATTTATAGGCAATTCTCAACAACTGCCATTAATGGTGCGTTAATCGGAACCGTCGCGCACGACTGTCAAAGCCCAATCAAAAACGGACGCGTGGAACGCTGCTTTGGAAACCGTCGAAGTGCGCCGGTTTTTCAACCGCCAGCGTCGGTTCTGCATGCAAGAGCATTAACGCCTAAATCCATTGAGAGGCCGACGCGTGGATAACTGCCTTGGGAAGCAACGGATGACCCGGAACCCCAATCGACAGTGAAGACTTGACGTTCAAAGATCTCCTAAAATCTTTTAAGTCTGATTGCACTAAACGCAGTTGGGAAAGTCGCGTCCTCCCAAGCAGGCTAAACATCGCGTCTACCTCATGGAATATTAGTCGCGTTCCTATCACCAAAAAGACGCACCCCATGGAAGTCGCGTCTTTAAGGCAGTCTCTGCCTTTCAAAAAAAACCTGCGTTCGGCTTCTGCAAATCAGTTCAACAGTACACTGGCACAAGCAGAAGGCCAACCACTCCTGGTCAAAAGCGCACTCGTGACAGACTAAAAGCAATCGGGGAGGTTTAGACTGTGCATCTAGACACTCAACATGATCAACTCTGGGGGCTTCAAAGAGTTCAACAGTACACTCACGAAGACCAACTCCAGATAAGATTAAACCCGGAGCATCAACAGTCTAGTCATGAAGGCGAACTCAGCTAGAGTCCAAAGTATTTCGAAATCCGTCCCAGTTAACTGCGGAATGTCGAAAACTTTGGAGGGGGTTCTGTAGGCTGTCTAAAAATCACAAAGACAAGCCACCAAAACGCAGAGATTCAAGATCAAGGCGCGTTGGTTCAACGCCCGCGTCTCTGCGTCAAGGCGCGTTGGCTCAACGCCCGCGTCTCAGCATCAAGGCGCGTTGGCTCAACGCCCGCGTCTCAGCATCAAGGCGCGTTGGCTCAACGCCCGCGTCTCCGCATCAAGGCGCGTCGGCTCAACGCCCGCGTCTCAGCAACAAGGTGCCCCCACCTTGGTTGTAACCACCCGGATTGCGGGGCCATCCACCGCCCACGTAGCGGGGAAGTTGGCCCTCATCGTGGAGCACTTTTAGGGGGCACGATCACCCCCTAAAAACCCTATAAATAGTCCCGTCACTATTGAAGACGGGGACAACAATTATCGGGCAAAGAAGAGATTCCGAGAAAAGAAAAAAAGGAGAGATCATCGACAGAGAGAGAGAAGACTCTTCAGCGAGCTTACTGAGTACTAGCCGCTCTTCGCCTACCTCCTCTTCTAGAGTTTTGGTAGACGGAGCTGAGTTACTCCCTCTACCTGCCAAGGAGAAGATCCCTCGACGGTCCAGGACGGTCATCTGGTCAACGGAGAACAAGATTCACTCTCCACCGCCACCCGAAGAACCCAGCACTAAACAAAGGGGAATTCAAGATTCAATATTCTCCCTCCCTTGTAACCGGAAGATTAAGCCGGCTGTAATTTTTCATCTGATTCAAGGAAATTTTTACTCCCAGCCCCCCTTTTCCGCGTCAAACACTATGATTCTATTGATAGAACTATTGTATGCAAACTCAGCAGTAGGTAACACAAGATCTCATGTTCTAAGATTTTCACCCACTAAATATCGTAACAGATTACCAAGACTTCTATTGACTACTTCAGTTTGTCCATCAGTTTGTGGGTGAAAGACAGTAGAAAACTGAAGTTTAGTTCCCACTTTATGTCATAGGATTTTCCAAAAGTAACTCGTGAATTTAACATCCCTGTCTGAGATAATTATTTTGGGTAGCTCATGTAATCTAACAACTTCAGCAAAGTAGATCGTAACAATCCGAGATGCATCCGACGTTTTGGAACATGGCAAAAAGTGAGACATCTTGGAAAAACGGTCTACAACAAGTATGGAATCATGCTTTCTTGCGGTTTTTGGTAAATCCTGCACGAAATCCATACTGACATCTTGCCAATAGTTTGGAACTGGTAGGGGAGTATAGAGACCAATGTTTTGTTTCCGTTGCTTGGCGAGTTGACATGTACGATATTGACGAACATGCCTTGCAACATCTCTTTTTAAGATCGGCCAATAAAAACGATATTCTACATCTTCAATTATTTTATTTTTCCCGAAGTGTCCAACAAGTCCTCCAGCGTGTAATTCTCATACCAGAAATTCTCTCAATGAGGTGCGAGGGATACACAACAGACGAGAGCGGAACAAATATCTGTCTAACAGGAGAAAACCATCAATCTCATGAGTCAAACTATCCCTTAAAACAGTGTATATATTTCCAAAATCAGGACATGTCTCATAAGTATCTTTGATCTTCTCAAAACCAACCACTTCAGTACTCATGACAGAAAGGCGCGACGACGACTAAGAGCATCAGCGACACTATTTTCTACCTCGCCTTACGCTTGAGGACGTAGGTGTAATCTTGAAGGAACTCTACCCACCTACCATGCCTCAAATTCATCTTCTTTCGGGAGTTGAGATATTTAAGGGTTTCATGGTCTGAATAAATGACGAATTCTTGCGGTAACAAATATGGCGCCAGTACCGCAGAGCTTGCATTACCGCATAGAATTCCTTATCATAAGTGGAGTATCGTTGCCGAGCATCACTTAACTTTTTTGCTAAAATAGGTAACAAGATGCTTTTCTGACTCAAAACACCACCCATTCCAATGTCTGAGGCATCACAAGTAATTTCAAAAACGTTCGTGAAATTTGGAAGCCTCATGATAAGAGCTTTCTTCATTCTCTCTTTGATTTCCCGAAACGCCTTGACAGCAGCTTTGGTCCATTCGAATTCCTCCCTTTTCAAACAGTTGGTAATCGGAGACATGATGGTACTAAAATTTCGAATAAAACGTCTATAAAAAGTGGCTAACTCATGAAAACTTCTCACTTCTCGAATGTTGCATGGTTCTGGCCATTCCACGATAGCTTTAATTTTATCGGGATTTGTAGAGACACCTTGTGAAGAAATAACTCCTAAGAAAAATGACTTAGTCTGTAAGAAAGGTATATTTCTTAGGGTTGGCATATAAACTCTCCTTTCTCAAAACTACACAGACTTGCGTGAGGTGGTCCAAATGTTGCTCTATTGATTTGCTATAAATGAGAATGTCATCAAAATATACGACTACGAACTTTTCGATAAAGGGTTGCAATACTTGTGTCATCATTCTCATAAAAGTGCTTGGAGCATTAGCAAGCCAAACGACATAACCATCCACTCATACTGCTCATCCTTCATTTTAAAGGCTATTTCCATTCATCTGTCGAGCGAATTCGAATCTGGTGGTAACCACTCTTCAAATCTATTTTTGAAAAGATAGTAGCACCGGTCATCATGTCAAGCATATCATCCAACACGGGAATTGAAAAATAGTATTTTACTGTTATTTTATTGATAGCACGGTTATCCACACACATACGCCATATTTCATCTTTCTTCGGCGTTAACAGTGTGGGGACCGTGCAACGGCTCAAACTCTCTCGTATGAACCCTCTGCTCAACAACTCTTCAACTTGCCTTTGTAATTCAACATGTTCCATCGGGTTCATCTGATAGTGCGGCAAGTTGGGTAGAGTGGCTCCCGGAACTAGATCAATTGCATGTTGAATGTTTCGCATCCGTGGCAGTTGGTCAGGGAGATCGTTAGGAAACACATCAGCAAAATCCGTGATAATGAGGGCCACTTTAGGAATAATCATCTCATGAGATTCTTTCGTTACTTCTCGAGCAACCAAAACGATGACTTGTGCCCTACTAATCACTTCTTTTTCAATTTCTTTACGGCTGATTAAGTTGAGGTTCATCTTTTTTCTCGTGTCCACTGGTTTTTTCTCTTGTTTGGATCTAGGTTGACTTGGAATTAGCTTGATCTGTTGCCCTTCACAGTTGAAAGTACAAGTGTTGGACTTTCCCCACAAAGTTACATCCATATCAAATAACCAAGGCCGGCCAAAAATTACATGTCCTGCATCCATAGTTATTACATTACGCCAAATTTATCTTTATAGGTGGCAAATTGCACGACATCATTTGTTTGCCTCCATCGATGCTGCGTTAATCCAGGTAACTTTGTACGGGCTAGGTTGAGGGATCGTCTTCAACCCTATCTTCGAAATCAAACTGGATGATACAACATTATATAACTTCCACTATCAACAATGATTTTACAATTTTTTTCACCAATCTTTATCTATGTGTAGAAGATTAAGGTTCTTCGCCAGTCAACCATATCTTTAGGTTGAGCGAGGGTACATCGAACGACAACAACATACCTGATAGTACTAAGAAATTCCTCGTGTTCCAAGTCATTCTCAGAATCACTGCTCGCATTCTCTATAAATACAATGTCCTTTTGAGATTCATCCTGCACCTCATCTGATTGATCATTCAGAAAGAGGGTTCTAGATTTACTTAGGTAGAATTTTTTTACATGGCCATAACCTTGACATTTAAAGCATTGAGTGTGGGGGTTGGTTCGTGGCACGCTCTCGACTGGGGCTTTACGCTTGAGATCTCCGTTGGGGCCGAACTGTTGAGATTGGGTTTGAGCTGGGATTGTCCAAAGGTGGCTCTAGCGCCTTGGCTCTTGTAATCTGAACCTCGTTGATAGTAAAATCCTCGAGATGCATCTAAGTCCCGAACTATCTGATAGACGTGTTCTAAATCACTAACACCTCTTGCAAAGAGTTCCCTATAGAGATCATCACGAAGGTCAGACCTAAACCTAGAGAGGGTTACCGTTGGAGATTCATCGACAAACTCGCTGTACTGGGTTAAAAACTCATCAAATTTCTCAATGTATTTAGTAGCAGAGCGAGTTCCTTGTGTCAGCTTACTCCATTTGTCTAACAGTTGATCTTGAAAAGTAATTGGGAGGTGCTTCTGGCTTAACTTGCCATTCATCTCATCCAAATCTGTATCGGTTCTTGCCTCTTTAGTGCTATCAGTATTTCAACATTTAACCAATATTATCCTGCTTGTCCCACTAGTTTCATGGCAGCAAAACGGACTCGTCATTCTTGAGACATCTCATACTACTTGAAATAACGCTCTAAAATCATTACCTAATCGGGGTAATATTGTGGGTCTAAGCGGCCGTCAAAGTTCGATAAGTTTACTTTGATGTTCTTCAAGTATCATTCATCCTCACCGTATCGATTGTAATTCCTATTGATTCTCTCCTCTCGATGATTATTGAGTTAACGCTCTTCATTACGACCTCCATCATGACGTTCAATTTCCAACATATCCATTCTCTGACCTAAGGTGTTCATTTGGTACTTAATTTCCTCAAGGGCTTTGAGAATTTCATGAGTAATTAATCTATTGGTGAGGTGATAGACGAAGAAGCATTGGTATCTATGTCTATATTGGGTCTACTACTGGGTGGTAGACTTTACCACTACGAATACGCATGCACAATTATCTTTTTTTTAATTGTTATTATTATCTAAATGTTGAATTTATGATGATTTTTTTTAAATATATATGATAATGAATGCAATCTATTAATTTCTATATGTCACTAACAAACTCTAATGCAATCGTGCAGGATGATGCAGAAGATGTGGAGGATCAGCAATAATTCAGTAAAGTAATGCGCACAATAAGGCGAATGAATTTGCTAGCAAGCTCAGTAGTGTAAAATGGAGACTGTAATGTAAAAATAATTTGAAATTTAGACCTCAATATTTTGTAAAATATTAATTCTATGCAACTGTCGATGTCCACTATATATTAGCAGTCCCTAATTAAGATGTCGCAAATAAAAGGCTAAGCAGATACACACGCTCACTATATGTGGTTGGCAGATAATCGACGAAGTTATTATGATAGAATTTAAAGTAGTACCCAAATTCCAGCTCAAAAGAAATTAAACCTGATTACTGATTAATACTTTATTTCCACCTGATGTCTGTTGATGATCTCCTTAGTGCGTGATGTTATTGAGTTGTTGTCTCCTCTCTGCAACTGGAAGTCTCCTCAATATGGCCTTGATCAACTACTCCTCAATGTCCTCGTCCTGATACTTGTACTTTCAAGTATCCAGACCGGAGTCTATGCATGAGTACAACCTGACAACTCACTCCCTCCATACTATTATCTCTGTTGGGCTTGACATTGAAATCATCATAAATGTGCTAAACAAGTTGTCAAAAGACTAAGCTGCCTAAGAAGATGATTGATTTCATCCACGGTTCCACCACCAACAATGAGAAAGTGAAGCTCATTTTGAAGAAAATTCGATACTTTGTGGAATCTCCTTTTCCCAAAGTGCTGAGGAATCAATGTCGGTGACCAGCGAGGAGGAAGCTTGCCAAGACGATGCAGGAGACCAGAGATCGAGTCGAAGAAGATTGCGGGAGATCTGATCACTGAGGCTGGTTGTGCTTGGTCAATGAGAAGAGATTGGTCGACTGAAGATGAGTCGCAAGCTCTGTCGACGTCGGAGGAGTTTGTGGCGGATCTCGACAACCTCTTGCTCTTGATCGTCGATGGTGTTAATCGCTGATGTAGTCAAAGAAGGAGAGGAGAAGATCTTGTCGACGGTTGGATCGCGATTGCGCAGTCGGAGAACCGAGGCGGCAGAGGGGAGTTAACAATGACGTCAAGACAGTCGCGACGAGTGGTGGAAAGGTAGAGGGAGAACAAGATCTAGGCGTCAGATCTCGTCGTTAACTCCGTTGAAGCCTGCTATTGGAAGAGGTTTGGAGAAGGAGAAGGGTTTTGTTGGCGTCGATGAAAGCCGGCGTCGATGAAGCTCTTGGCGTCGTTGACTTCATCAATGGAAAGGAAGTGGTGGCGGGGCGAGATCTGGTGAACGATATAAGGGCGAGCACGAGATGACGAGATATGTTCGACTTCGTCGATGCGATCGAGAGAAGAAGGGAAGGATGGGTTGGCGTCGTTGATTTAAAGAAGGGGGAGTAGATCTGCCTTGCTGGAGTCTATTTGGAGAGAGAAGAGGGAAAAATAGGTTTTTCCTTTTTTTTCTTTTTTTTGGATGGCGGCGCTGAGAAAAGGAGAAGAGAAAAAGTAGGTTCTTTTTTTATTTTGGGACGAGGGTTTTTCTTTTTGTGTTTGGAAGAATTCAGGAAATTAAGTTCTGATACCCATATGATGAGGAACCGGACGGGATTCTCTCCTAGGGTTTCTCACCCAAAGCACAGGCTGCAAAGCTTCAAAAACAATTTTAATTCTTTCCAAAACTATCAATACCAGTTTTGGCCTTAAATAGGCCTACATCAACGGAGATATCCCATTACAACCGATATGGGACTAAAAGAAACTAACAATAAATAAAAATTACAATAAAAGGGAAAAAAGAATTAAAACGAACAGCCTAATGTAGTTTGAATTCCCCAACCCTAATCGAACCAAAACTGTAAGATTGCGTCAATGCCTCCTGGTGTAGAATCGTAATCCAGGAGAGAAGTCCCCATCACTTATAGTTGTGTATTTTACAAAACTCCCTTTGCAAGCTACAATTAAATCATGCTTACAGCCTTCAGATCTTTTAGGTTTTTCGTACCCTAAAGATCTTCACCATTTCATGTCAAAACCCATAGCTTATCTTGCTCTTCGAATTTCTCTACCTCAAAATTTTACATTAGAATCTTATTCAACATCTTGCTCAAGTGAGAACATACCCTTAATACTAGATGCTAGGAAAAAAAATACTTATCAAACATATAGATTTGTTCAGTGAAAGCAATATAGCTGAATTAATCCTTGTTGATGACTAATTAATAAAAAGTATGACATCTTTATGAATCGACAAACAAAACAGATACACAAAGATACATGTAGTCTGGCCGGATTGAACCCATGCCCACAGGGATCTCATGATACTAATGACCATAGTATGTTAAAACACAAATATTCTTCCATAACAAAAAGTAAAATGCCAATAGAAGAGCACAAGGATGTAGAGGTGAAGGGTACCATAAATTTGTTTACCTAAATTGTTTCTCATTCGTGCTCACATTTTGAGATTGATTATGTTTTAGACTCCTATATTAGCAAATCGATCCGAGTTCAATTTATTTGCTTTAATATTTATACTCTCAATAATGAAACTGATGAAGTTTCTTGCACCTTCTCACTCATAAACGCAGAAGAAAAGGAAATAGAAGGAAAAAAAATGCATGCAGAGGTGAAGGGTACCATAAATTCTTTTCATTTTTAGTGAAGATCAATTCGGGTTTAATTTGCTTGTTTCATTATCTTCTCAATAACGAAAACTGGTGGAAGTTTCTTCCATTCACACACACAAGCAAAAAATAAAAAATAAAAAATAAGGTGAAGAGCACATAACAAGTTGGGTACATCAAATAGTGTTAGTAATTATTATGTACTAAATTTATTATTACAAGAAATATAAGGGTGCATCACAAGAAGGCCAACAACTAAAACGAATGTCTATACTCTACCAAGAAACTCCCTAATCGCTCTCATCCTCTGATCCCTTTCTTCTCCTCATTAATTATCTTACTGATAATATATTTATTAAAAAGTACATGACACAAGAACCAAGTTTTTCAATTAATCAAAGAATTGTCTAAATTTGACCAAATATCAGCTCACACCTCCAATTTGGGTCTCTTCTTGAATTCCTCTCCGACTGAAAACAACCTCTTCAAGAAAAAGAAAAGAAACCCTAATAGGATTCAACTTTTAGAATCAATATATATACATGAACATGCATGCTAAATAATAAAAATAACAGCTAATAAGTAAATAGACAAACAAACAAATAAAAGAGAGTATCAATTTCTAGTTACCTTGAGCTTGAGAACTCATAGAGCTTCCCTCTTGGGGAGAAGACTATGAGAGCGAGCTCGGCATCGCAGAGCACGGAGAGCTCAAAGGCCTTCTTCAAGAGCCCGTTGCGTCTCTTGGAGAAGGTCACTTGCCTGCTCGTATCGTTCTCTATTCTCCGAACCTCAGTTTTCCCTCTCACCATCTCTCTCTCTCTCTCTCTCTCTCTCTCTCTCTCTCTCTCTCTCTCTACAAACAAAGAAAGAAAATACTGAAGCAGTGAAGTTGAAGAAGATGAAGAAGAAGAAGAATCTAAGGTTATATGAAAGAGGGAAGCTGAAGAATAACCATTGGACACCGACAGCTCAAGGGGAAACAAGAGACCACACCATAAATGACCAAAAAAGAAAGCCGAATCCAAGACGTTGGATTTTAAACAAATTAAAATAGCAAAAAAAAACTGTAACACTTTCAGTAAAGCTGAAGATGGCTCTTTCCACATTCGGAACCCTTGGCCCTCACCAAAAGAGGCTAATTAAATACACTATAGCTTACGTCATCTTTTTGCGTTAACATCCCCACACAACTTGTTCATGTCATGTTGTTTTATTTTGACTTTTTCTAGTATCCACAAACAATATTTTATCGCTATACTTTGTGTTAAGAGAGTAGACTCAATTTGTATAAATTTTATATGCTATGCTCTTACTTGAAAAAGAATAAACAAATAACATTCTAAGAAAATAATAAAGGCTATATCTATGTATTAGAGAATTAATTGAAAAATATCTAAAGTTATGTTTCGCTTGTAAAGTAAGCATAAGAGTTAGAAAAGCTAATAAATTTTATGAGAAGCAAATGAGAATTTGTATTTGAGAGTTTACACCAGTTTATAACTCGTGCAGATAACATTTCTTTGAGCAAGGAGAAAAAATTAAGAGAAAAGTGTATAAATATTTTTCAAAAATCTCAATGACGATTTTAACCCTTAGTTCATATTTAGAAGAGACAGCAAGAATCCCATGCTAACTCGGTGTCATATATTAACTCAAAAAAATATATCCATCCAATAACGGAAATTTTAAGGTGGTGACGTGCAAAACTGAGCAAACAACACGTGAAAGGGACACATTTTGGGGGAAAATGAATAATATTTTGGTGGGGGAGCAGATGAGGTGTCGTAACGATAGTGGTTGACGTAAGCTCTGGGGCCCACAGACTCGGCTGGGCGTGAAAGAGAGATGGACGGACACCGGCCCCGGGGAGTGGGGCCCAGTTCGTACGAGGTCCGTACGGATGGACCACAGGGACGGCGACACGTGGGACCCGATCACGTGGCTCCTCCGTCCCTTGGAGGCCGCGCCACGCCAGCGGGGACCAGCCACAATGTGGGCCCCACATCTCTCTCCCCACGGCAGCTTGGGGCGTCGGGTGGGCCCAGATGCAAGTGAGTTTAATTAAAACTGATTAGTTTAGCTTATCCAGAATATTTTGGATTTTGGTTTCATGTTCGTAGTTGGGGTTGAAGAGAGAGAACAAGTGCAAGGAAAAGGTTTTCTTTGAGGAAGTGGTGGAAGTAAGGCCCGATCATGGTTTTAGAATTGGAGGTTCCAGTTTCGGAACTGTTGGTTCCTAATTCTGAGGTCGGACGAACCGGACAGACTAGTTTCAGACCAGTTCAAAATAATAAATACAATATTTTATATAATATTTCAAAATTTTTTAATTTTATAGTTGGTCATCACACTCATCTTACACATTAGAGGTCTCGGGTTCGAACCCAGCTTCACACAGTCCGAACGAAAACTACCGTTTCCTAAACCGAAATCGGCGATTCCGGTTCTAAAAAGTCTACACTGAACCGCCTGGGCCCTGGTTCGCAACCATGGAACCGACAGCCCGGACTAGTTTTGATTCCCGCGATCGCGCGGTACCAGTTTGAATTGATCGTGATTCCTGTTCGAACTGACAGTTGAACGAACCATGATCGGGTCCAGTGGAAGCGAGAGACTTGTTTACATTCTCAGCCACAGCTTGTGGTGTGGTGTGGTGATTGACTAATTGACTGAAGTTATCGTGCACCTTCAAGGTTAATTTAAAGTTTGAAGGAAAAAAGGGGGGAAAAGAGATATTCTTGTTAATGAAAGATACCACCTCGTTTCATCTTAATTTAGTAACATTTAGGATATCTCACTATATTTCAAGGGTTTCGAATTGGAGAGTTCCTCTTTAATTAATCTCTATAACCAAATATAACGCTACATATATAGAAGATATCTATAACACTTTCTACTCAGAAAAATATATATATATATATTTTATCTACCTATCCTCTTCATTGCAACTATATACCGTGTAATTTGCCTAATAAATTTATTTTACATTACCTAATGTGTTGGCCCCTGCTCACTCTAAAACAACATATTATAGAAACAACACAAGGGGCTCACCAAGACATGTATGCTCGTCCCCGCAAGTGACATTTCGGGTCGGTTTTGAGTTAGTAAAAGCTTCACTCACCCACATATCGTCAGTTCAAGCTCTCGCGCACGCGACATTGGGTGCCTTCATACACCTCTTGACTATAAAAAGAAAAAAAGACAGACATGATCCCTTGTATATCATATTAAACATATTTCTAGTAAACTCTTTATACATAAGTATTCTATTTCTAAACGATTCCCCTTGAATATATTTTTTGTGAAATGATGGGTTAGGCGCAAGATTAATTATGTTAATCATGAGTCCCTCTCTCCTTAATCTAATGCAAAGGGAGCTAGCTAGCCTTTAAGAAGTTAGGTTTAGGTTGCTTTCATGATGTGTCTCTTGTCCAATCAATCTCTCTCTGTCTTTATATGTGTGTGTGTGTGTGTGTGTGGGGATATATATAGAGTATTCTCCTCACTTCTCTTTTCCTAATATGGAGATGATCTGAGGTTCATCTTTTCTTTCCGATTGGGTCACATGCATATCCTTTTGGAACCACTGATGGCTTTATGTGGACTCACTTGCGTGAACAAGTCATCCCATAGGCCGTCGCTTTCTGCCCTCAAATTAAAGAGTGGTCTGACGATTCTCAAACAATTATCTCGTCAGAGATAACAAGTCACAATTTTGGCATTCGGGGAATAATTTGACAACAGCTACAAGCAATGAGCTCAGAAAAATGCCAAAAGAGAATAGGGGTAGATTTTACAGATTAGAGTTCCGCAAAAAAAAAATTTTTTTGCAGATTTCCAAGAAATTCAGTAAATAGATTGTAGGTAGTTTTGCAGTGTTTTTGCTGGTCTTTTGTGCAGGGTGTGTTTGGATGCAAGAAAGCGAGCGGAAGTAAGGAAATGAAAAGTATAATTGCTCACTTCCCTATCTATCCAAACACCGGAAAAAAAAAATGAGAAAACTACTTTTTCTTTTTCTTTCCCTTTTACACAATTACTTCCTTACATTTAGAGTATTATGGTCATGTAAATCCCATTTGTAATAAGTTGTAACTCAAAATAATAATTTTTGTGATCATGTAAATCTCTTTTGCATTTTAATTACAATCTAATTTTATTTTTTTAATTAATTTTTATTTTAATATTATTTTGCGGTCAATTTTGTGATCAACTTTTCACTTTCACTTTCATATTACCATTCAAACACCGAAAAGAAAAAGATATAATTTTTCAAATCACACTTTTCAACAACATCAAACACGAAAAACTCACTAACCAACTCTTAAGTCTCAAAAGAAACTATTACTACTTTTCTCACCCTTACTCGCAACCCCAACCAAACAGCCTCCAGTAAACGGGGCAATTCTTGCATCAGGATGATGAACATGATAATGAAAATGTGCAGCTAAAGTTTAGTTCAGGGTACAAAATGTATCACATTACTATATTTTTGGGGCCTGCAGCGTGCAAAACGAGTTCACCTTTTTCGATCTGATTAAATGATACACTGTCACCCATTAAAAGTATCCTAAAGTTCAAATAACCCTTTTCTCTCTCAAGCATACACACAACAAAGATCTTGGTGAATTTTAATGATGAAACATTTCCACCACAATTTCACAGGACCGATCAAGAAAATCACATGACCTTTCTGCGATGTAATGGTTTTAGTACAACAGAAAATACAGAAAATTATGAATTCAATGCTAAAATTATTATGGATCAAATTTTAAAGAAAAATATAGGTAAAAAATGAAGCCGCGTGAAAATGGTTGCAAATAGTAGGGCACATAGGTTAATGGGCTGCAACTCGAAGCAACTCCTATAGAGAGAAGCTCCATGAAGGTCTCTGTGTCCTTGGCACGTGCAATTTGCCACTCTTTTGGCTCAAGGGCCATGTAAATTGCAGAAAAAGATAGTATTTTCTCTTTTTCTTTAAAAAAAAAGAGAGGAGAGTTTCAGAGCAAAGGAGTTTGCATCCGTCCAAATGCAGGAAGCACAGTCTGAGACGAGAGAATTAAAAGCAAGCAGCACTGAGAGAGTTTCACGGGAGAATTGGTTTCTTCTTCCCTTGGCATTCTCATCGAGTATAGAACATACAGTATATCAGGCGCGTTCTAATACACAACTTACGCATCAAGAGGAAGATTAAAAGAGAGATTTCTCCCTCGCGCTGAGGATCAGCAGAGATCTGCATACACACGAGTACACCGTCTGCAAGCTGTGGCGTGTGGATCAATGTCGGTACATAACAAGCAGATTCCAGCATTGACGCGGCTACACTGCCTACGTTTGGCTGTAGCGCTTCCTAAACAAGTGATGCCTCTTTGACGGGTCCTTGGGCTTGCTCTTGGCCTGGCCGTGCCCGCCCTTCCTCCCTCCGGTGCTGCCAACAAAGAAATATTCGAACTGTAAACAACAAGGAAAATGCCCACAGGTCAGAAGCATAACACATGAAAATCGCTGAAAGGAAAGTTCATACTTGTACTCCATGTAAACCATCCCACTTGCTCCTGAGAACGCACTCATTGATCCCACAGAACGACGGGCCTTTTGGAGAGCAATGTCATCCGCGTCCTCTTCCAACTGCTCTAGGCCACCATGTCATCTCCAGCATTCAAAACCTGTCATCATAAGAAATATAAAGGTGGAGTAATCGACTGAGAGTGGTGAATCTAACAGATGAGGACACTTATGTTCTCAGGGAACTGCAGAAAATAGGGATTGAGGAGAACCTTGCTCAGGAGGTCAAGTTGCTCATCAAGGGTATGAAAGTGCAGATCAGATCCTGAATCTGGTGGAGGTAGGCTTGTGATAACCTGTGCAAAGACGTAATTCACTTTACATGCGTGACGCAACAGATCAAAAGGGTTCATGCGCTAGAATAGCAAAATGAGAAGCAAAATATAGAAGCTTGTTCTCTCTTATACACACAGAATATTCAAGGAAAAAAGCATGCAGTGAATTTCAATCGAATTTAATTCCAACACCTATTGCTTTAATAGTGAGTTGCGGATATCTCAAACACAGTACTCTCTCACGTGATAATCTAAAAGTGAGCTCAGACAAGAAATGATTCCAAGAAAAAAAATCATCCTGTACAACCACGAATTCTTGTGTGTTGTTGGTCACCAAAAAATTTGGCAAGGGTATATCGCAGTGCAACTGACGTGCTTGTTCATGTTTGGATTGGATTTCAACAGCATCAAATCTGATTCTTATACAGCAGAACTCGTCCATAAGTGGAGAAGGTCCTAGAAACATCAGAAACAGATGGCTTGACACTACCACACCATAGAAGTACTTATAGATAAGACTGTTTAGGAAACGAGACCAGGGAAAATTATGAACTGGTAATTCTTCAAACGTAAATGGAGCAAAACACCTTTTGCAACTGAAATATAAGCAACCTATATCAAAATGAAACCATATTAAGTCAGGGATGGCAGTCTACAGATGTGAATGTGTAAACTAGTACTGTTCTCAACCTACCAAAAAGGCTGTACTTGCCCAGATAATTTCCTCAGGTATGCTATTAATCTCCTAAACCCTACTATTTCATGGACCATAATCAACTTCTCACACTTGGGGAATTTATTTGTATAAAAACGTGTAGCTTAATATAATAATTTAACAATGATGACATAAAGCTTGTGTCAGAGAAACAAAAAAGAACAAAGAGTTTTGTTTTCTGTTCACACAACGGAAAGGGAAACATTAAAAAATATGATAGATCAAGAACTAAATAATATGAACTAGCTCATAGGAATACAAAGATAATGTACCTAAAGCTATAGCCTTGGTCGATCAAAAATTGCTGCCTTTTAGTAGAGTAATACATCTCCTGCATCCAATAACATACAAAGCTGCAGTTATTACATGACATAATTATAATAACAATAACATATGAATGGAAACATTTAATGTTCATATAATATATTAGAATAATTAGAATAAGCCACCAAAGGTAGTCCAACCTGGGTATCCGTAGATACTAGAGAATAGAAAAAGGCATTATACTCTTCTTTCCACCAGCCATTCTATCTTGGAGTCTACCCTGCAGAGTAAACATGTCATAACAACCGCAAACGAAGATAGTTTCTTTGGCAAAAATTTTGATAATTTGTAATAAATCATCAAATATGAAATAGGCACAAAATTTTCCCTTCAAATCACAAAAAGTAAAACAAAAAAAAAAAAAAAAAAAAAAAAAAAAAAAAACAAAGAACATGGATCGAGTAGATAACATAAAGCTTCACCATTATGTCGGATTTAGAAAGCGAGATGCATAGCCACTTGAAATTTCCACCAGGTAACTCAATGAATATCAACTCAAAATAGACAAACTAACCTCAGGCAACTCAATGAACATTAAACTAATATCAGTTAACAAAATGAGATGATTACTTGTGCAGGCTGGGGTAAATAATATTACTAAGCAGAGGAAGGACTCAATGTTACACTGAGACTTAAAAACATAGAAACTTTTGTGTTCTTTTTGACATATTAGACACCGGAATACTTCAGCAATGTGCATTGAAGACACTCACGGAATTTCTAAATTGACACTTCAATAGATAGATTCTATTGAGTGAAACTCTAAACTCGTTTTCCATAAAAGAAATTATGTGGATTATTCATTTGATACCAAAGAAATATGATATACCACAATTCTGCATGCGCATGTTACAGGTTGGCAAGTGCCCGTGATAGATTTTTGAAAGGTTCCGTATTGGACATTTTGGGACACTCGGACAGGTGACACCTGGTAATCCCAAGTATAATCAACTATCATTCAATGGATTTGTTGATGAAACTATTAATAAAAACATGTTCCCAGCAACATCATATGCATATAGCATCTTGCATATCACCACAGGCTAAAAGAGCAACATAATCTTACACATTTTCCTTAATTAAAGTGCATTGACTATGAAGCACAACTCCAAGTTGGAAAAGCTCAAAAACCGATTTGAGGTTTATGACCTGCTATTTCCTTGACATCAACTTATATGAATTCATATGAAATATTTGGGCAGGGAAATCATCATTAATGAATACCTTTGCCCTAAGAATACGGCCCAGTCGTTGAGCTTCTTGACGTCGTGAACCCGCATGAGATGATATTTGTATTATCACGTTGGCTTCAGGAATATCGATTGAATTATCACACCTGAAGTGCATAAATTATCACATTAGTATATTGTCACATATGCATTCCATTGACTTCAAACTTAAGCTTTGGTGTTAACGATTTTAAATTGAAAGAAACAAAAGCAAACAGATTTCATAATTCTCAAATAATTCAACAAATCACAACAGCAATTCACGAACACGATTCTTTCTTTTCTTCTGCCCTTCTAAGTGCTGAAAGCTGTTAGTAACTGAAACAATCAGCTTTCAACCAATCAATAAAGTTCAAAAAAAAAAAAATGCTTCCATAAACATTTATTTCCAAAGACAAATATAATGACATGCTTGATGCTTAGAATACTACCCAGTGAAATGTGCCAATGCTTGATACATCAGAAAGCATGCATCAATCCCTCTAACTTCTATTTGAGTTTCAAATGACCAGGAGAGACCTGACTTGAGGGACACTTAGAACTTCAGAAGCTTCATAAATAACATGATAACATGAACGGCCACTAGTTTGAGTGACATTCAAGAAATTAGAAATGGGTGACATGATAAGTCTTATCCTATGTTGCACGGGCACGGCAATATTGGAATGGTCACGACACACGGACATGTGGCAATTTTTTGAAATTACTGTTATTCGTTGAGATTGTTGACCAAGATCACAGTATCATTTAACTTGCCCTTTACTCATTTCTACAGTGACACCTTATAGGCTACAAGTCTTCTGACCTGTACTGATAACAGATATTTCTTTAGCATAAATATTTTGATGGGTTGTTGAGAACTGCTTCAACTATCTGTACTGAATAACTCATCTGGTTCTTTACAAACATAGAACACATTGTTACACACATACAGCACCCTCATCATAAACTTAATTAGAAAAAAAAAAAAACAGCATGAAATTTACAACATGAAAATTGTTAGTAAAGTGTATTGAGCAAAATAAAAAGAAAACACTGTAATTGAAAATCTTAACGAAATGTCGTGGTTAACTTTATCACATACCTTAGACAGGAAAATTGTGTTTACATCTGGGCTACACTGAATGCTCGAAGAATTCTTGTCCTCTCAGCATGGCTGAAGTACATGATAAGAAGATGTTAAAAAAATAGACAAAGTCATAGTACATGCAAAAACGAGAAGAAAGCGACAGTTCAGAATAATACCTGGTTGCACCATATATCATAGGTTTTCTGAGCTTCATTGCATATGCGGTGAGTGCGAAAAGATTGTCAGCAAACACAATAATCTTATCGCCTCGCTGTTGCTCATGAAAGCGAATTAGAAATTCACAAGCTCTGAATTTATTTGGATTCATCACATAAAGTGCCTGATGACAAAAAATGGAAGCAAAAATTAGTGGACCTCGAAAAATATCTGAACCAAAATTAAAGTCTCAGCGAGAACAAGGATGTGGTTTTCAAAAGAGTGCAAGTGCTCAAACGTAACATGCAAATGTAGCGCTATCAATTCACAGTAAAGTTTACTGAGAGTATCTCAAAGAAAGTTGTGGTTTCAATGGGAATATTCTTATTGTGATTCACTAGGAAGCATAGACATACATTACAACTGTTCAGATAGTTATTGCTTTAAATCTCTTCTTCCTCGAATTATAGCCATCTTTCCGCTGTCTTTTGCCAAATCTGACTGTTAGCCTCTCACAGGTTGATAGTTTGTATACATCTTCTTTTAAAGTAAACTTACTATCACGTCAAAATCAGGCAAAAACAAAAAAGTAAACATTCAGGGCACTAATATCTATAAGTCATAAAAAAATAAGTGTGTGCAATATAGAGACTGGGGTGTAGAAACAGATATGACCATATGATATGTTGGACACCTCCTACCCCCAAAAACCAAAAAATAAAAAATAAAAATAAGTGCCCGACACACGTCAATCTTGGTGCACACGACATTTACAAAAGTGCGAAAGTTATTCACCTCAAAATATGAACACAAGTATATTATGGTCCCTTTGACCAGAGTAAAAAACATCTTACTAACATTAGGTTCTTTTGTATGTGAATATCAGCCTAATACATATACTCTTGGCCAAAGATGCATATATTCAAAAAAAAAAAAAAAAAAAAAAATCCATATTCGTGTATGTCCTCATGTATGGATATTCAACAATAGTCTGTCCGACACCCCTGACCTGTGCCGGAGTAAGACACCAGCGTCTATCTACAAAAACCATAGGATGTGGTGACTGGCAACAAGGTTAATTAATTATACCATTAAGATGCTCTTTTAATTTGGAAGTTGTTTTTAATTTAGTGCAAAAAGAGCAGTAATTTCAAAGTATTCAGAATATTTGAGGGTATTTTTTTTAGTGTTCAAATAAGAGCCAAATCACAAAATAATAAGGATAAACACCTAACCAGATATTATTAAACAACTAGTTATGATAGTGATTCCAACAAACTCCCGGGAAAATTAAGCAAAATGAATGACATGCAAAAACTTTTGAACCAAAACAGAGTCTGTCAAGTTTGATTAGTTTTTTGTAATTTGTTTGAAGTAGATACCAGTTGATACAAGGGTCTAGTTATTTAACGAAGGAGATGGCCCTCCATCCATTTTAGATCACCCTCCATGGACCGAACGTGATCAAAGCCCTCACGTTAGTCCATTTTCCAACAGGACGAGATTTATTTGAGGAGGAAGTCGTGTACAACATGGCCTCAATGTCAACAGTTCATTTTCTTCTTTGGGTCACAATATTTTTATCATGTTCAACACGATGCAGAGGTGATGAGGGCATCACGCCGTTTGAGCGAGTCTACTCTAGAAGACGGTGTGCCTGCACTCTTTTGATTCTAGTTTATTGTTATGTATTTTGCTTTTTATTATTTTGATTTTAGTTGTTTTCTTTCTTTTGAAAATTTAATACATCGATTGTATTCTGAAAACTGAATTTAGTAAAGCCATAAATAGTCCTCAAGACTTCTCAGAGGATTATTAAATGAATAAATCTAAAACTTTTGAGTCAAAATTCTTGAGCTATGAGTTCTTGGATCTTGAAATTAGTATAAAGGTGTGAAGACCGATCTAGTGTAAGGGATGTGAAGCCCAAATCTATACAGGTTCCTATATTTTTCTCAAACCCTAGTTCTCCTTTTCTATTTGGATTGAAGGCGAGTATGATCCCCTTTATTTTACATCATTTGGTATCAGAGCCTAGATTTTCAATCTCTTTCAAAAAAAATTAGATCCATTAAAAAACCCCTAGATCGAAAACCCTAAATCTAATCTCGTAAAAAAATCTAGATCTGATCACTAAAAAAGAAAAAAATAATTATTGTTCATCATCTTCCTCCTTTCTCTTCCTCCCCCCCCCCCAAAAAAAAAACAACCCAAATGCTAGCTCCCACTCCTCTCTCTCGTTGCTACCCTACAACCCTTCCGCTAGTCTCGTGCTTGCACTACCGCCGCTGGCACTCAAGCCCGCCATATACTCCTCACCCCGCTATAACCGCCGCCACAACTTTCCCAGCCTTCTTCCTTCGCTATTGTTCCGTTGTATGCAAATTAAACCCGACAACTCCAACGCCCAACCACTACAGTGCAGACCCGCATCAACAGTGCGGATCAGACCCATTAAGCAGAAAACAAACTGTTAAGCTTCGGGTTTGGTTTTCGGTTGTTTATTGGCAATCTGGAGTCCGATTCGACTCGTTCTCGAGGCGTTGGACTCGTGGAGATCAGAGTTGCACATCCAGCAACCGATCTCGGCACCTAACACATTCAAGTTCGAATTTAATCATAGAAAATTTTTGTTCAGTTTTTTCTTTCACTTAATAGATAGCTAGTTCCTAAATATGTCGCAAAATAGAACTATTGACTACTGCCACAAAAGTGAGATTGTGTGGTCTGACCTTAAGTGAAAATCAATATCGATATTAACTGTACAACTTAATTTGATTTGAATCAGTGATCGCTTGAATTAATTTGAAAACTACTGTGTTAGCACTGTAATTTAATCACATTCCTGATATTACATTGTCTTAATTGCATGCTAATCAATAAGGCTTAAATTCGATAGTATTCATCATTTAATTTGATTTCTGATTTCTCTTTCATTAGCATACATTTCACCCTTAGGGTAGTTTGCACTTTGTACCAACATTTATCATTTGTCTACATTAAAAAAATTAAAATAATAAAATAATTAAAAAAATCATCATTTAGGATTAGTTTTTCAATAGAAGAAATTTCCATACCCATGGACTCTAGCATTCAGGATAAACTTGACGCAATCCTTATTAGGATGGGTCAGATGGACCAATGACTACAGAAGTCTAGAGATCAGGTTGACGCCAATCACAAGGGAATTAGTTACACGACTTAATAGGTTAGAAACAAACCGGAGGAGAACCCCAAAATCCCTTAGAGGAGAACGAATCACGAGTGAACAATGAGTCACCGGCGTAGGCAAGCTCAGCACTACTACATTGAGGACAAGGGTACAATATGTCAAGAGTGTAAAGGTAGATGCTCCATCCTTCAACGGACGTCCACACCCGCAAGCTTTTATAAATTGGACATTAGCTATGTACCACTACTTTCGTTGGAACATGTCAGAGTCTAGAAAAATCTGATTTGTATAACTAACTGAACAAGTCGGACACTATTGGAAGAACACTGAAAGATTGATGCGATTTAGAAGGAAAGAACCAGTTGAGATTTGAGATGAAATGAAAGAGAAGCTTAGGCAGAAATGCATTCCACCTTCAGTCAATAATTATTGAACAAATGGAAAATGTTAACTCAAGAAAATAAGTCGGCCACTGATTACATTGCAAATTTTGATGAATACTTCATTCGGTGCAATGCCATCGAGTTAGTCTCTCCCGAACATATCCTATCTAGGTTCAGGTCGGGTCTTAGGGACGACTACCGTTGATAGCTTATAGCTCGAGGCATCACGACGTTGGAACAGGATTATCTGCTTGATCACCGATCTAGTTAAGTCTAGAAGATCATGCTTTCACCGAACTAATTTTAGGGATAGAACCTAGCTATAATCGATCCTTCTCCGCCCAAAGCAAACCAGCCTCCAGTTCTTCAAGCATCAAACTAGCGAGTCCGTCTAGTACAAACCCGACAACCTTTGAGAAAAAGACCACCAGTGAATCATTGAAGGTTAACCTGCGTAACCAGTGTTATAGATGTCAGGGGTATGGACACCTTGCAAATCAATGCCGTCAAACTAAGACCTTTTAGTACAAACTCTCATAGGAGAAGATGAAGAAAATGATCTAGAAGTAGATGTGCATGAATAGGATGACGACTTGGACGCTTCTGTTGAAAATCGTGAGTTCAATGGTTGCATTATGACTTTAATATTAACTGACCAAACTCCTAATTATGACAGAGCCTATTTAGGAGTAGTTAGGTGCTCCTTAGCGCAACACGAATAAGTCAATGATTGGAGAACAACTGCAGCCTTCCTCATATTCACCGAGATTGGAGATAAGAATTGTAAGGTGATTGTGAATAGTGAAAGTTGTATCAACGCAATATCGTCCAAGGTGACGGAAAAGTTTGGTTAAAGGTTATATCACATCCCCACCTGTACAAGGTGTCATGGATTAACTCCACAACTTTATAAGTAAAACAACAATGTCTTATCTCGGTCAACTTTAATATTTACAAGGACAAAATCTGGTGTGATGTGGTTACTATGGACGTGGGTAAAATTATCCTAGGTAGAGATCATAATTGTTCGACAAAGATGTCACCATTTGCGATCGATCTAACATTTGTCAATTTGAATATAAGGGTAAGAAGATTAAATTACTGCCCTTGAGACCCAAGATCAGACAACCCGAGTAGATGCCTACCGCACTCAAAAAACTAAAAAAATTAACCTAATTAGTGTGAAGGTCCTTGATCAAAAACTAAAGAAAGGAGCTCGCCAGTTCCCTTCTTTGGCTCTACTTCCGACTCCACCTTCCCTACCACCAATTGCTACCGCTCCTACTGGCATTGCCTGTTCTGGCCACCACCCTTTCCTGCTCTACTGTCAACACCATACCATTTTAGAGTATCAGACTCTGCATTCAACATCTCACATATGTGCATTACATGAGAAAATCAGAGACAAAATAATGAAAAATAACGCTGACTATAAAGCTTCTGCTGATTTACACCGTAAATTAAGAAAATTTAATGTTTGTGACTACGTGATGGTCTGTCTGAATGGTATCATCCGGGAACCATGAAAAAATTACACGCGCAAAGAGCAAGATCTTTTCAAATCCTCAATAGGATGAATTCAAATACTTATGTGGTGGACCTCCTACCAGATTTTGACATTAATTGTACTTTTAATGTCGAGGATTTGGTTCCATATAGAAGTACTCTTGATATCACGTATAATACATTCATGCTTAAGCCTACCCACGACCTTCCTTCTGAGAGCTCACACTATTTCTACTTCCTCCTAAATTATCCTATGCAGCAGAAACCATAGATTCTATTTTAGAGTATCATATTGTCTCTACAAGAAATGAAAGAACACAAGTATATCTGGTTAAGTGGAGAGAAACATAAATAAAAAAAATTCTTGAATCGCTAATGAGGATCTCTGATGGCTTGACCCCGTCCTACTTGAGCATTATCACGACCAACAACAGCTTCCTAGTCCACACTCGACAGGGTCTAGTTTTTCCCACCTCGGGGGAAATGATGAGGACATAACGTTGTTTGAACGAGTCTACACTAGACGCGGGGGGCTTCACTCCTTTGATTCTAATTTATTGTTATGTATTTTGCTTTATTTTATTTTGATTTTAGTTATATTCTTTCTTTTTTAAAATTTAGTACCACATCGATTGTATTCTGAGAACTGAGTTATGTGAAGCCTATAAATAGGCTTCAAGACTTCTCTAAGGAATTATTGAATGAACAAATCTAAAATTTTCAGCTAAAATTCTTGAGATCAGAGTTCTCGTGATCTTGATATTAGTGTAAGAGGTGTGAAGCCCGATCTTATGCAAGAGGTGTGAAGTTCAAATCTATTTAGGTTCTTATTTCTTTTCTCAAACCCTGGTTCTCTTTTTCTATTTGGATTGAAGGCGATTGTGACCCCATTTTACATCAGCAGGATCACACACATTTGTCCAAACCTCTTGGAAAGCAGTGTACCCTCTACACTTACATGGTCTTCTTCGCTAGATCAAGCATCTGGGCATGGCATTTTGAGGCCTTGTCCAGATTGGGTGACTTCATACAAGTTCAAGGGAAAATAGCAAGTAGCAGAAGTTAATAATGAAGTTCACAGCAAGGGGCTCATTATTCTTTTTATTGGATTTTTTTTTTAATATGTTTGAACTGTTTTAAATAGTAGTTCAGCAAAATTGAAATTTCAGACTTGTTACAGTATCATAGGGTATAGGGTATTGTTAACTGTTCAGAGTAAGATTACAGGTTTACAAGGAAGCAAAGGAGAAAACTGATACAGATTATGAATGCCAACAAAATTCTTTTAATAGGCATTCCAGGAGTAAATAAAGGAACTAAATGTCACAAGGAATCTATAACAAGATCAGATCAGATTTTCCTGTTTTATAAATTCTTTGAAGTTGACATACAGTTTGAGTTTCTTTCCCCCCCCCCCCCCCCCCCCCCCCCCCCGCCGCCCCCAAAAAAAAAAAACCAAATGTAAAGCCTGTATAAGGATGAAATCAAAAGAATCAATCAGATTATAAGGGAAGAACTTGCATGGAAGATTGTGAATATCTTGATTCTTTTGCAAAGTTCTAGACAGACCCCCAAACTCCATCAGTTCTTTTCTATTCTATAAATCTATTTTATATCAAAACACCTTCAGTAGTTTTGATGGTTTATATCAAAATATCAAAATATCAAAATACCTTCAGTATTAATAGGTTTACCATACATCAGAGCAAAACCTTGTTGAAACAATTTTAACTGATCCTGAAAATATCAGAAGTTAGCTTGTTAGCATCCAGCAACCTTCAACTAGTTAATATGATATGCACATGATACCTTTATAATCACACCCTGACAAACTATTAGATTGACTTGATGCTCCAACAATTTTCTTTGACAAGAAATAAGTAGTAGTAAAAGGATAAATAATCTAGTGATGTACCCGTCTATATTGCTCCACACCACCATCATCCCAATCTAAGCCCCCTCCTCATATAGGTAGGTTATGAAGCACAACATACAAAGAGAGAAATGGACACAAATAAATTGAACAAAAATGTGTACTGAAGTATCATCATTCTGTCAACCATCTTTTACTTGAAGCCAAATTCCTAGCCAAGATAACTACAGGCATGAGGTAACCTTGCATTAAAACAAGGCCAGTTGGAGATAATCAGGTTGTTGTATAGACCATGACCTACAAAGTTTCCAAGTCCACTAGGGGGGGGGGGGGGGGGGGGGGGGGGGGGAATCTAGACAAAAAGGGAAAATGAAAAGATTTTCCATAAGGAATAGCTTTCATTTCTGAGGCACAATATGAAAAAAATAGCCAAATGAAACATAACCTACTGCAGCCTTCATCACTCAATAATCTATAATATAATCAATTCCATCATTGCATAGTACAATAAAACAAAAGACTCCTAAGCATGCAGATCAACTCTACCCCAAACAAGAAAAAGGCTCCAGTGATGGGATCCGCCAAAAGCTGCCAGATAGAATCTAAAGCGTTCTGAGGTTGGAGAGACACATCAGAGAAGTAATGTTTTTACACAAAATCCGCTTTTTTTACAGAAACTATATTTATACCAAAGCATTATCATAATTAGATAATGTGAGTTCAAGCTGATAGGTAGAACCCTGTACAACACTTCTTATATTAAATTCAGAAAAACACGCTTCGGTCATCAGTTAAAGGCCAAAGAAGGAAAAGCTAGTAATGGAAAGGACCAGTTCTAGGCTACTGTCAAGACAAATTGTATGACATAATTGAACAGAAAAAAAAAATTGGAAGAATGATTTAATACTCTGAGATTAGATGCCTAGATTGTAGTAGAAGATTTTACCTGCTTCTTCTTAGAATTTTCCTTTTTCAAATACTCTGCAAAGAACTCCTTCGTCATGGGGCACCATACTTCAGCACACTGAACATTTGCTATGAAACCTCCTTTTACCAAATCCAACCAATTAGCTTCATACAGTTTTGGTCCAATAAGAAAGTTCAAATCTGTTATACGTTCGTCTTCTCTCACAAGTGTTGCTGCAGGAATATGCCGAAACAGTTATAAAGGGAGGAGCAAAAATAATACAAAACTGTAAACAGGAAATGAAGGTGACCATAATTTCATTTGGAGAAACACCAACCAGTAAGGCCAAGTTTGCAATGTGACTTGGTAATACTAATGACCTTTCGAAACATGTGTGCAGGAACAACGTGCACCTGTATAGTCAGGCATATAAGTAATATATATCAGAAGATCCAATATCCAAACCATTAAAAACGCGCAGTTTTTTTTTTTTTGTTCGGGGGTGGGGGGGGGTGGGGGGGGGGGGGGGGGGGGGGGGGGGGTCAAAGTATATGATATGCTTCATGTTCCTTTTGCCGAGTCAAACACTACTAAATAGTCACATTTAACGTTTCACATCCCGTAACAAATATGTCCAAAGCTTTCTCAGAGACGTTTACCTCGTCCATAAGAAGCAATCCCCATTCTCTATTTCTTATTTCTTCAATGATTTTTTCAGAATCTTCAGACCTTTTGCCACCAAATGCAACCATGTTGTAGGTGGTCACAACCACACCAGCATTACCACGAAACCTTTCTTTGTTATCAGATGTAAAACGACAAATTTGTTCATCTTTTATGGTAGACCACAGCTGGAACTGGAAAGCCCACTGATCTACGGAAACAGCATTGGTAGCCAAGCAGAGGCAGCTCTTCTTAATCCGAGCTGCTGCAGAGACACCAACCAAAGACTTCCCAGCACCACAAGGCAAAACAATAATGCCAGACCTTGCTCTACCTGCAAAAATTAACATCAATAAAACCTTTTAAGCAAAACTGTCTAAAGCCATGGCCTCTATCCAAAATTGGTCACAAGAAAGAGTGAATCAAAGGTTTCCCATTCAGTTTAAATGGGTAACAGGTTTCAGGTCAGAACTTATAGTAGGAAGTCTTTTGAGAGAACTAAGCTCTTAAATGCAGAAGGCAACTGCCCGTGTCTGGATGCAGTTAAGTGATCTAAGGCCCATATCAAACCATCTGATAACATTTAACTACTCAATGCATGCATCCAGAACTTCAACTTTGATCACATTTCTGATGTAACTAATAATAACAGTGTGTCGTTTAAATAGAATAATGATGAAAAAATTGTTGGCCCTGATGATTAACTCAATGAAGTTATAATACTAATGATCTTGTATGCTTAAGTTTCAGATTTTAATCAAGATCTTAGTTCAAGTGTTTAGCTTTAACAAAAGACTCCAAAGTCAACTTTTGAAGGTAACAACTGTTGATTCAAGAGCTCAAGCATAAAGATCATCACTAGCACTCAAGAAAGAGTCAAACTCAACAAGAAGAATCATGTTTGAATCAAGCTGAAGAAGAAGAAGATCAAGAACAAGAACAAGACTTAAAGTTGTGTCATTAAGAGTCTGCAAGTGTTTAGAAGTTTGTAAAGAATAGTATAGATTTGATTGTTCAAGCTTACACACATAAAGATTTTTCAAAATAATTTTATTGTTTTTAGCTTATGGTTTTATGTTTTGAAAAATTAACTTAAAACATAAACACAAATATTTTTATGTATTCTCAAATGTTTAAAACATGTTTTGGTCATATACATTTTTGTACTCAAAAATATGTTTAAAATAATATATTTTAATATATTACAAAATAATTTAAAAACAAAATTATCTATTTAGTGTGCCAAGACAGTCGACAACTATAGACTGCTATCGACTGCCAACAGCCTCTCATAACTGTCGACATGGAGTTCAACAGAACTGAGCCTAACCTCATTCTGTCGACAGCCAAAGGTAGTTATCGACAGCCAGTCTAACAGAGACTGAGTCTGTTTCATTCTGTCGACAGTCCACTTGACTGTCGACAGGTATTGTGTAGTTTTTGAAAAATGTGACCGTTACAGTGATGCCTGTCGACAGGCATGTATAGTTGTCGACAGTCAGGCAGTCAACTTTTCTGTTTTATCTCCCAACGGCTATTTTCTTGTGTAAACCTGTCCAAATTCATTTTTAATGTTTATTCCATATTTTAACAAGTTTTCATTGCTGAATTTACTGAGTTTTGATCTCTAACCTTCTCCTATAAATAAGGGTGATTAAAGAGTGATCAATAACAAGTTTTGCAAAAAGAAATTCAAGAGTCTCATTGTAAATCTGTTGGTAAATAATCTGTATGCTCTGATACCAATTGTTGTGATTTAGAGGAGGACGCCCCGACGACCGGATCGACTGGGGCGGCCAGCGAAAACAAACCACAAGATCTACTAAAAATGTGAAGATGAGAAGAAGAAGATATTCCAAAGTAGACAGAAAGCCAACACACAGTATCACGTGGTTCCATCGATCAAACAGATCGTGTGTACGTCAACGGGAGAAGAGGAGAAACTTTATTAAAATATTGGAGGAGTACAATAAGAATTACTTACACCTCATGCTGAGAAGTTACAAGCTCTTGATGGCCGCCAAGAACAGTGAATCCTTATGGCTAAGGTTCCCTCACGAACTTCTCACCTAAATGAATTACACCCTTAGCAATTACAAATTCATAGGATTCTCTTGAAATACATTGAAGGCCACCCTAAGAGGACCATAGAACTCTCCTAGTCCTAAACAAACTCCTTCAATCAGAATAAAGAAAACTTGAATCCAACTCGAACTCAAAACATCTTTAATCAGGATAAAGGAAACTTGAATCTAACCGGACCCAAAACATACCCAGAAAAGAAAACTGCCAGATCCGACATTAATTGACTACTTTCGTGACGTATTCACGCCATAATACTAACAATCTCCCCCTGACTGAATACGTCCAAGTCCGAGAATAGCCACATGTTCATGTGCTCGCATCCACGCACAATTGAACAAACTTGACTTCATCTCCATCTCACTCCCTCTTCTCCATAACCCCCTCATGGGGTTCACATCTTGATTAGGTCAGGTCGAATAAGTTCAGACCTAACCTGAACTTTATTACCCAATGATCTCCTTGATCTACACAAGATCTATAAGAATTTGCTCCACCATAGGAGTAACGATCTGAACTACCTTGTTTGTCTAGTCCCATCTCTCTTCAGGGTACAATTGAACATCCAACCTCGAATCCATCATAGTCTTCGATTATTCCACAACCACCGCTTTTGAAACCGATGATAACTGCAATCCACCAACTGTAACCTTCGAATTTCGCAACATATACACATTGCCGACACGTTCGGCTTGAAACATCACATGGGCCGCTTTGAAAACTTCCATAAGATCACTTTTCAAACTGAAACAGAACTCTTCCCTTGTAGGGCTCCAAGAGAGATGAGATTGTACCTTGATTCGGGAACATGACGATTGACGAACGCCTTGAAGAGTAGTGATGCATCCATCATGAGACTGAAGCTGGATTGTTCCTTTGCCAATCACCTTGGTTGTAGCAGAATTCCTGATGAAGACTTCTTCCCCTTGAATCGAAGTGTATGAAGAAAATGTCTTCCCATTAGAGCTGATATGTTGTGAACGTCTAAAATCTATGACCCATCTATCTTTATTATCAACTGATCTGTCACACAGTTCTTCATCTCCTCCAACTAGTTCAGTGATATTACCATCTGATTGTTTCTTCTTTTGAATCCAACACTCAGATCTAATGTGACCCTTCTTGTGACAATAGTTGCATGTCAAATTCTTGTATTTTGAGTTACCGTGGAGCTTCTATTATTACTCTTCTCCCTTGAATAATGAACTTGCCCGGAATCATAATGATGAGACTCACCCGTCAATTGGGTGTCAGTTTTGTCCTTATTGAGCAGATGCTCCTTGACCTCATTGACCTTGATTGTTGACTTGACTCCATAAATGATAGCTTCCCCAAAGCTCTTATATGAAGAAGTTAAAGAATACAGTAATAGAAGTGCTTGATCCTCATCTTCTATCTTAACCTCTATCTTATCTAGATCATTGATGATAAAGAAAAATTCTGTAATGTGAGACTTGATAGGTGTACCTTCATGCATTCGAAGAAGAAAGACGCTGCTCGGAATCAACCGATTCGCCAACGACTTCTTCAGATAGTGGTCTTGAAGTCACTCCCACAGCGAGGAAGTTTTCTCCATAGAAAACTCACCCAATACTTCGTCCATCAAATAAAGTTGAATAGCTATCAAGGTTTTCTCATTCAACTCCTGTCAAGTTTCTTCCTTCATTTCTTGAAATTTTTTTCTCCCTTCCGAGTAGTGCTTTCTTCAACCCGCTCTAGGCTAAAAATCCTAATCTGCCGCCTCTGAAATTGATAATGCCACCGAACTTCTGAATATCGAACTTGATCGCAGACATCTTTAAGTTACCTTGCTCTGATACCAATTGTTAATAAACAACATGTATGTTCTGATACCAATTGTTGTGATTTCAGGGGAGCACGCCCCCACGACCGGATCGACTGGGGTGGCTCAACGGAAATAAACCACAAGATCTACTCAGGCAACGTGAAGAAGAGAAGAAAAAGATATTCCAAAGTAGTAAAAAGCCAACACACAATGTAACATGATTCCACCGATCAAACAGATCGTGTGCACGTCCACGAGAGAAGGAAAAAACTTTATTGGAACTTTAGGGGAGTACAATAAGAATTACTTATACCTCACACTGAGAAGTAACAAGCTTGATGGCCGTCAAGAACAACGAACCCTTATGGCTAAGCTTCTCTCACAAATTTCTCACCTAAATGAATTACACTTTAGGAATTACAAATTCATAGGATTCTCTTGGAATACATTGAAGGCCACCCTTAAGGGGTATTTATACCATAAAACTCTACTGGTCCTAAACAAACTTCTTCTATCAGAATAAAGGAAATTTGAATCCAACTCAGACTCAAAACACCTTCAATTAGAATAAAGAAAACTTGAATCCAACTCGGGCTCAAAACAAATCCAGAAAAGGAAACTGCCAAATCTGACATCAATTTACTACCTTCATGATGTATTCACGTCATAATCCTAACAAAATCTTTTGTGAAAAGATTTTTGTTGGGTTTTTCAATTCCAAATCTCTAGTTTCCTCTCACCATACTTGAGCTTTCAAATTCTTATATATTCTATAAATTGGGTTTGTAAAAGAGTTTTTGTTTGTAGTCAAGCAGTTGATCACAAGTTGTTTCATTCTTTATTGTAAGTAGTTGGAGGTCGCGGCCTCGATCGATCTTGCGGGCTCGTATGTTTGGTTCTTGCGGGAACGAGTATGGGACTTACGGGTCCAAGAGTTATTAAGGGAGCTTGTAGGTGCTGCGGTATCGAGTGATCTTGCAGGATCATGCATAGCGAAAATCTTTCATTGCAATGAAGGTGGAGACGTAAAGCAAGTTGCTCGAACCTTAAAACGATTCTCACGTTGCAATTGCTCTTCTCTCTCTCTCTCATATAATCACTCTTGTTTATATCTTGCATAATTATACTTGCTTATCTATTTATGCTTGATATTTTATACTCTAAAATCAAGAAAGCAATTGTGCACCTCAACTCTTATTTTAAGAGAAATCACGAGAGGAAGTTTAGAACCCTTCACCGAGTATGATGCTTGTTGGCTCATATTTGTTTAGAATTGTTAATTAAGTTTTAATTTCCGCATTTGATTAGCACATCTTCTATCCCCCCCCCCCCCCCCCCCCCCCCGGGGTCTAGGTGATTTCAAAAACAACAAGATAAAAAAGAAGCTAGAAGAGTAAAAGTTAAAAAAAAAAAAAAGGAAGGGTAACAGGTCAACTCATAAGAAGTTCAACAAAAATGAAAAGTGAGTAGATTTCCTGAGCTTGAATTGTTGCTGCTGGAATGGTATAAAAGAATTAATATTTACAGGTATTAAAAGGATTTCTAGGAAAGAAGTTTGCCCTTGAAACATAAAAAAAGAATGAGGCAAAACTTCAATGTCGTAGTATGTGCTATATATGAATATTATAATACATATGTATGTATGTATGCATGTATGTATGAAGTTGGTATACACTTCAGCTACACAATATTCTCTCTAACATTCTCCTAGAGTTGTTAAAAGGAACAAGAACAAAGGAAAGGGTAATATTTAATCTAGGCAATATTTAACAAAGGAAAGAAATTTAGCTACTGTCTTCATAATAAAATGAAGATCTAGGTTGTATGAAATCTCAACTCGTGATAAAAATCAACTATTTGAAAGAACTTCAGCGGTATCTTACAGTGCAAGTATTTTAGAGCTCAGTTGTAGGAAAATGCTTCTAGAGTGATTAAATGGGAATGTTAAAGAAAATAATAAAAGTTTATAACTGCTAAAGGGCTGCTGTCAAGATATGACTTGGATGGTGTAGTATCAAACAACCCAATCTACAACTACAAGGAGTAACGATAATGTGTTTTTTCAAAAGCATATTGCACAGTATTTAAAGAATTATATATTTTGATGAGCGTGCATGCACATATAGGGATGAACTACTTATGCAGTACAGAGAGTACCATTTCCAAACATCTTGCTGAGACTCTTTTCTTGATATGGTCTTGGTTGTGCTTGTGGTTTCAATTCTATATTCAAATCAGGGTTCACCTGCAAAACCCAAGAATACAACAAAGAACACATTGTTATTCACATGACCAGAAGATTGTAGTTGTCTCTTATGAGTTCTAAGAATAGAATAATGGAAATAAAAAAGAACAAATCTTGTTAGATGGTGAATTTACTTGCAGCATAGATAATTTCTCATGACAACTGCAGCTGAAGCCTTATTTCTAATTCATCAGCCTCATACGACCAGTAAAAGTAGTAGTGATCGGATTTGCGGCTATTATAGGAAGTTTATCAACAGATACAAAACCTTGCCTTTCTTTTAAGTATTTCAAATGATTGTAACCAATACATATAGAGTATGAAATCGTGATATAATTTAATTTATTTCCACATGTTCATCCCGTAAAAATGTGGTAATCCACGCAAATTGGCAATAACAGCCAGACTTATCAGCCCATATAACAGCTTGCTAAGAAGTTCTCCTAGAAGAAAGGGAAAATAAATATCAGACAGATGCTAAGTAACTAGTTCCTCAGTTTTGGATGCACGGTGCTGAATTCTAAAAGAATTATAGCAATAGGATTATAAACAGAAGATACAACTCACTGTATCATTTCTAAAATCATATTCCTCCAGCATCGGATAATTTAAGGCATTAGGCAAGCACCTTTGCTTGACATTCTCAACCTGTAATGAGAAATTAATATTATTGCAAACAACAATTTCCAGTATCTTCTACAGGAGCAGGGTCCTTATTATACAAAACACATAGTACCTGAGCAGGGTCAATTTCAAAAGCATGAGTTTCTTTCTCTTCAGCTGCAGCAGCCAAGTCCACACTATGCAGCAACTCATCATGACGCCCTTCTATTTCTCCAGCAGTTCTGCTAACAGTAAATGCTTCAGCCCCATGTGGATCCTGAAGAAGGTTAAAAAATAAATATACAAGTTCTATTGTTTTCAAGGTGTTATATATCTGGCCGCAGGCAGAAATGCAACATCTCTGAAACAAATGTCTTGCTGCAACAAAAGGAACATATACAAATAAAAAGTGGGAATTTAAATTATTCCTCATGGAAAAATCAGATAAGAATTCTTGTTTAGGAACATCTTCACATGCATAATTATGTCCTTTTCAGCTTGTACAAAGCGTCGGAACAAGAAATCACACATATGAGGAACAATTAGTCTTATACTTGTATAGAAGCACTCATACACAGCCATAGTTAAAATTGGGTTTCTCGAATAAGAAAAATATTAATTGTATATTGGTCACCCACAAATTAGTATTTAGAATTAGCCCTTCACAATGTAAAAAACACATGTTATAAGTCCCCTTGTTACAATTCTGATAAACCATGGTGACAACCTAATCATGACCGAAAATTGACTATACCACACCCATCTCCTCGATTCCTTATTCCCCACCTCATCTCCAAAGTTCTCGACCTCTTTTTTTATTTACCTATTAACCCATTTAATTAACGGCACAAAACCAAAGTGATAAAGAAAAACCCACTAAAACCATTCTAATGAAGACAACACCAATGGGGAAATTTCTTGTCCAGATCTTACTAGATTTATTTTTATTCTGACAAGAGAAAACTTTCTTATTTCTCTTCCTTTTTGTGATTCCCATGAAAAAAATTTAATGAATTGATTTGCAAAATCTCTCACCGTAGCAATTTGATTAGTATTTACTCAATTGATTTGTAATGTCTTGAAGAAACATCCTCTTTTTGATTCAGTGGAATAGGGTAGGTAGATTCCTCATTTGGGTTTTGTTTAATTTTAGGGGTTATTATACAAATAGAAGCCTCTCTTGATTGCTCTGAATTTTGTTGTTAGTTGTACGAATTCAGGTGTATTGGGTTGTATTGTATGGGATGATTTTGAAATGATTCACATATATATTAAAAGGAGAGTAGGGACTGGGTTGAATAGAGAAAGATCAAGTGGTGTGATGCATTAAATGTAGATGAAGGAGATGGATTGCCGGTAATTGATGAGAAAAAAGATGAAGAAAGGAGTAATAAGCATGGGATCAAAGGTACAGCTCTTGGATGATTAGAGATGATTGGAGAAGAAAAATGCTTGTTGTAGAATGGTGATGAAGGGAAAAGAGGGGGTTGAAGAAGAAGGTATTAATGAAAGCTAAAAGGTTAATAGATAACAGAATATTTCTTGATTTAGGGATGGCCATTAACGAGAGGGACTAATAAGAAGTGAATCCCATGTTGTAAAAGGACTAATGTCCACCTAATATCCAATTAAAGTTTTCATTAGGGACCTATATCCTAAATACCCTTTAAAAAATTTACTATATAAGTAACAACAACCATATAAGCCCTCTTCTTTCCTTGCAAAAGGGTTACTTGTGCCCTAGAGTTGAACACAATCCACTACAGTAAATTTATGATCTTTCCCATTTTTCTAGAATATTTCCTGCCAGGGATGTATAGGATGACTACTTGGTTGCACAAGCTCACAGTGCAAGATCATTACATTAGATAGGTAGGAATTTTGATGCAGAACTAATATGGAAGAAAAGAAAAATAAAGATAAAATTTAATAATTAGATAAAGATTAATTCGAGCCTCGGCACTCAGGTGATCTCTCACCCACTCTCGCACATCAGCGTGCAAAGAGATTCAAAATGATTAGCAATTCACCATGCTAAACAAAGAGGGTTTAGATTTTTCAATATCAAAGTCTACCTAATCCATTACAACTCTCGGTCTTATATAGGCCCACACTCAAAAACAACCCTCATCACAACTAATGTGAGACTAAAATAAAAGCTAAAACAAATAATATAAATAAAAAAATTACATAAAGAAACTAAGCTATACTGATTCCCATCAATTCTCCCGACTTAAAAATATTCATCCCTGAGAATGTATTGGTAGGTACAAGGCAAGCACGACCAGCGGAATTGAACCGCATCACGAATCCTCAATTAGGCCACGGTGGTGGTCGTGGGATCAGCACTGATGCATCATGTCTAAACCACATGCATCATGTCTAAACCATAGTGGTGTAGGTAGAACTGACTTCCGTGACAAAACGGCTACAATCGATGGTAGCTCGAGTAAGATACATACAGCATGCTGAGACAAGTCATCTCCACTGAAGACTGGACCGATTGTTCTCTGCACCATGAGAGGATTGATCTCCTGTGAACTTGTCTGCTATAGAGAGACCTACAAAGGGCCATATGTGTCAAGCAATCTCAGGGACAATAAAACTCTCATAGCTGGCGAAGATGGCAATAACTCCATGGTAGGCTCCGTTGGGGAATCTACAGCAATCTCAATAAGAGACTTCCACTTCTATGGGCCGAGGAGTTACTTCTTGCAATGACACCAACTCAGCAACAACTTCTTACTCTGGCTCATCAAGAATGTCAAGCTCGACAAGGACTGTAAAATCTGGACTTGTCATTCTTTGTGCTTGGCTTGTTAGAAGATTCTAAATGTCATCTCGGATCTTCTGAAACTCGGCGAAGGGATCTGATTTGTTGGCTATCAAGTTCAGAATCTTGCTCAAACTTGGGTTCAGATATTGTATGAAGGTGCAGAGCATATCGAGCATGAAGACCTTATAAGAGAAACCAAGATCGACATGACCTATGAGTTATCTTTCCACCAGTAATAAGCTTCTCCATCCAACCTAAGTCCGACATAGCGGCATTTCTCCTCGGTTGTCAGTTCAAAATAACTAAAGAAATCCTTAAGTTAGCTTTCCCAGTACATATATGTAACAATCATAAGATCTACGAAAATACGAAACAACCACATACATACCCCGTTCAACTTTCTTGTCATCACCATCAATATAAAAAGTAAAAGCCCATAAAAAAAATTTAGTGCATAAGCAGAAAAATTACCCCAAATATCTCAATGACTCGAATATGACTCAAGCCAACCTGAAAACGGGGCCTGAAGCGCTATGGGACTGCTGTAGGAAACTGTATCGGTGATGGCACCAAACAAGAGCTTGTAGAGGCCAGATCTGCTACCCAAAAGCTTCAAAAAAAAAATTCAGTATCTCCAGGACTCAGCTACGAATCCAATGCTTCAGATGGAACTCGAATAACAGGCCTGAAACGGACTATGTTGTTGTCTGTACAATAACGGCTCGCAGAAAAAGTCGATGTCAGCCACGGCTCAGGTGATGTCAGCGGTGGCTCGATGACGCCAGCGGCGGCTTGGCAGTTTGAGTCGAGCCGATGACATTAGCGTATGATCCGATGATGTCAGTAATGGCTTGGCGGATCAGGTTTTATAGCAAGCGGGTCGGGTCAATTCGCGGATTGATAACTTAAAACCGAAATCAATTGAATTCGGGTTTGAAACTTTTAAACCCACACCCGTTTCTCGTTTCTCCTTTCTCCTTCACCCGAGAACTAAGGTATCTAAACCTGTACATGATGGTCACTGATGATGGTGGCGACGATCCGACGAGGAAGAACGAGGTCGGCGGTGAGTTCTGACGGCCGTGGAGGGATGGCGTGGCTACGGTGGAAGAGAAACTCAATCAGCGTGGTTGCGGGCAGATTTGACCTTGTCGGCAAGGTCGAGGGAAAATCAGGGTGGCGATGGCGTCTGGTGCATTGGCGTCGATCAAAGACGAGGTCGGTGATGGTGTTGTCAGATGTCGTGGTGGCTTTAGTGGAGTTGTGGCGGCATTGGTGGCGGCGGCCGAGGGAGGAAAGGGAGACTGGGTGCGGCGGCAGCACGACGAGGATGATAGAGTTGCGGTCGGCGATGATGCGGCGGAAGGGAAGCTTCAACGGCGTGGCAAAGGCTTGGCGATGAAGTTGGAATGATGTGCGGTCAACGACGAGGTCAGGCCTGGCGGCGTTGATGTTAGTGTTGAAGATGAACAGGAGCAGTCTGAAAAACATGAAGGTGAACAGTTATTTTTTCTCTTTTTTTATTTTATTTTATTTTCTTCTCTTCTTTTTTCTTTTCCTTTCCTTTTCTTTTTTACTTTTTTCTTTTTTTAAATCCGATCTTGGATTATGGATTTTTTGAAACTAGGGAAGAGAAAAGGCAGAGAAGAATCTAGGGATTTCTAGAGGAGGCGGCTAGGGTTTTTATGGAAGGGAATTTTTGTGGAGGAAGACAAAAGCAGGAATTTTGCTCTGATACTAATTTTATGCAGAACTAATATGGAAGAAAAGATAAATAAAGATAAAAATCTGATAATTAGATAAAGATTAATTCGAGCTTCGGCACCCAGTTGATCTCTTACACACTCTCGCACATCAGCATGCAAAGAGATTCAAAATGATTAGCAAATTACCATGCTAAACAAAGAGGATTTAGATTTTCCAATATCAAAGTCTACCTAATCCACTACAACCCTCGGCATTATATAGGCCCACACTCTAAAACTTCACTCATTACAACTGACGTGGGACTAAAATAAAAGCTAAAATAAATAAACAAATAAAAAACTACATAAAAAAACTAAGTTATATTGATCCCCGCCAAATTTCCTACCTACCAAATTGGGTTTATAGGATTTAAAGCAAGCATTTCTTGACCATAGTTCCCGGGACAGGAAGCTTGCACCAATAGAGCGTAGACATTAGATTGGCAGGTGGTAGTAAAAACTTGCGAAGTCTTTCGTGGAGGCTTGTGCTTCATGGCCAACCACATTTCAATAGGGGAAGGCTTAAATGATGATGATGACAATTATAATGTTATTGCACAAGTCGTCAAATATCTCTGATTTTATTGGGCATTTTAATGGCCTTCTGAGTGAGATGGAACCAATTGTACCTCACATTTAGTAACTATTTGGGATTAGAATGATGAATGAAGAACCAGTTAGTATATGGAACAAAATTCCCCGTACGCATTCGTAATTGTAATGGACAGCAGATGGGAAAAACAATTTTAATATCAGCCAAATCAGGATCATGCTATTTAATCATGAGCAGACTCCTTCACAGGGAATATACTGCAAGAAGTGTTTATGTGGTCATAATACAAATAAACAATAGCGACTTCAAAAATGAAAATTAAAAAAGGACATGAAAAAGAAAGCTCTCAGGGCAATGATATTATGTTACAGGTTTACAGCAAAAGAGAGGCATTTTAGAAGATATAACCATAAAGCAACATACCTCATAAGAAATCCTTGCACGAGATATCACATCATCTCTAAGCAATTCCTTCAGCACCTACATTACCATGTCACCAATCTCAGCAGTCAACCAAAAAGATTTTCATGAGGCTAATTATGATATAAAGTTAACATCATAGTTTCAGAATGATTGCCTTTGGAAAAGGAGATTCGACAAAGTATCTATTCTTCTTCAACACAAGCTTCACTTTCCCATAGTTGGTGGTGGAACCGTGGATGAAATCAATCATCTCCTTAGGCAGTTTAGTCTTTGACAGCTTGTTTAGCACATTTATGATGGTTTCAGTCTCAAGCCCAACAGAGACAGCAGCATAGAGGGAGTGAGGCGTCAGGTTGTACTCATGCATAGACTCCGGTCTGCACCCAAATCAATAAAAATGTCAAAATCATACTCATGAATACAACATTCAAGAGTAGTTCAGAAAATTTCCAATCAAGGATAGGAAATTTTGTCAGAGTTTTAGAAAAATGTAGGAAACCTTGAACATGAAAAGAAAAAAGAAAAAACGCCCAATGAAATAGCACGTGAAACTTGCTAAACTCTATTATCTAGTTGACAAAGAACAAATATGATAAATATAATATAAGAAAATATTGCATTAACAACAAACATCACTAATCAATAACCTACAAGAATCCCATGTGTAGTAAAATTCTCATTAACATCAGAACATGCCATGATATGTTCATGAGAGATTTTAACATTTATGAACTTCAACAGTTCATGAATTAATTAACGGCTAAACCATTTGGATATTTTCAACGTTTGTAGGATACGAGGAATTACTCAAAATAATAAAAATAATCTCAAAAAAAGAAAAACAGATATCAAAGTTTTGATGAAGTCATAAAACAAAGTAAATCAAGATTTAGTCATACATAAACTCCACCCTAGACCCTGATTAACCAGATAAATGATAACAAAATAAGAGAAATTGAAGTCTAGGCCAGGAAGTCTTGAAATCCAGTAAGCAATATGGCGCAAAGTCCTGTAGAGTACGCTTCAAACACTCAAATTACTAAGAATAATCACACAGGAAAAGATATCCAAATGAAGAATAGTCATATTTATATTGAGTCAGAAAAATCTTAGTTTATTCTTTTACCTGAATAATAAATTAATAAAATGAAATTTTAGTTGTGATTCCGGCACGCACTCAATAATTATAATAATCTAAATAATGAAAACAAGACCAAAATAAAACAACAAAACTCCGGAGGCTATAGTTATAAATCAAGTAAGGGAACATGTGAGCTTATACCAGTTTAGCCTACAATTCAAATTCCTGAAATTGATAAAAACATTTCCAAAATAACTGAAAATAAGTCTTGAATTTATAATAAAGCCTTCTGCTAAGCAAGAAGAACTAGATGTTGTCTTTGTTGAGACACGAATTGAGAAGAAGAAAGAACACAGATCAAATACACAATCAAAGACACCAGAATTTTACGTGAAAAATCCAAATCGAAAAAAATACGGAGCCACACGCAAATCCACTATATAACAGAGAGATTACAGGAGAAGAAGAGAGAACCTCACAGTCGCTCTGTATTTACAATGACATACACACTTACAACCCTAATAACGGCACATCTCCTTTTATATAGAAAACTAGAGAAACAAGTTATGAAATCATTAAACTGTCCTTGACGCATTTCCTAAGTTTCATGGGCTCCGAAGCTTTGAGACTAGACCGCTTATCTACTATGCATCTCCGAGATGCTGCTCTGCACTATCGCTTCAGAGTGCTCATCCGCTTAGATGCTTCGGAGTGCCGTCTAGAGTGATGCTTCGGAATCTCCTACGGAGTGATACCAAATTGCTACTCTGGAGCGAGACTCTGACCTTGCGCTCAACCTGAAATTCCAAACTCGCCCAACCTCTTTACTAAGAGTGCTTCGCCCTCACTCCGAGATTTGCAAGAGGGACTTCTCTAAGTATTATCCGGGGGGAAGGGGCTTCCCGCCCCCTTCTAACCCCCACAGCGATCTGACCGCGCAGGTCAATCCGCGTATTAACTCCATGTAGGGCGATCAACCATCAAGGCAATAATTAAGCGCCACAACACTTGTAGATTGATTATTGACACAGCGGCAGCACTCCATCTCTCTCTTGTACTCCATTAACTCTCAACACATAGTGAATTTGATGCGACTCAAATCCGGATCCTTGACCTTGAAGACCCATAGCTTCTCCATCGTGACCATCTTGATCAACATGTCTGCAGGATTCTAACTTGTGTGTATCTTCCCCAGTGACAAAGCGCTATTCTTCAAAAGTATGCGAATGAAGTGGAACCGCACATCAATGGCTTGGTTTGTTGAACTTACAGTTTGATGATAATAGATTTTGATGATAACAAATGTGATGCAGGTACATTGGAGCTTACCCTACATAGTTAGTACTGAGTTCTGGTAGCTCAAGTTTATTCAAGGATATTGACTATTTTGTGTATTTTTAAAATTTGTTAAAAGCCTTGATCACACAAAATAGTCTTATAGTCGACTAACATATCCTTTAGTCGGCTTATAATAGTCTATAGTCCACTAAGTGTCTTCACAGAAAAATATTTATTCTCTGTTTGTTGACTGTAAGTAACATTAGTCGACTAACTCCTTTTATATAGTCAACTAATTTTAGTTTCTAGATACCTATCAATCTGTGTCAGATACATATAGTCGACTTGATCTTTAGGCTAGTCGACTAACCCAGGCAAAACTTCTTATAGTAGTCGATTACTCTCAAATCCTAGTAACTAACTACAGTTTCTGACTGTTATTCAGTTTTGATTTTCTGGTGTTTTCTCCAACGTTTTGATTTTCAAATTTGAGTTGAAACTTCCCTAACTGACTATTGATTTCACTTATAAATAGGGATGTTGTCCTTAGATGTAATTACCAATTAAAATCATAAGTTTTCTGTCCAAAACTCTGTTGAAAATTCTGTTTTTCAGAAAACTAGTTTCATCTATTCTTCACACAATTCTAATTCTTTTGTGAAGAATTCTGAGAGTCATCCTATAAGATACTTGTTCATAATCACGTACAAGTTTCAAAACTTATAGGTTATATTGTAATCAATAAAAGAGAAAGTGCCTTCTTGGTGTAAAGAAGAGGTGTACAGATGGTGTTTCGTCAATTGGTGTACAAGGAGTTGATTTTAGGGTGTATCAAAATCAGGATAAGAAAAATCTCAAACGGGTTGCTTAAGGATCGAACGTAGGTCACGAGGACCGAACCAAGATAAAATCTCTCATGTTTGCGTTTGCATTTTTCTGAGATTTATTCTGTACATTTTACTTTCCTGCAAGTAGTTTACTTTTGTTATTAAAAGTTTATAAATACTATTCATCTCTGTTTTAATATTTGCATTGCCTTGTTTTAGATCCTACATTTGGTATCAAAACCTGCCTGCACTGTTCAAGAATGGCAACGAAGTTTCCTTCCTCACAATTTAAGGAAGGACATTCTACACAACGTCCACCATTATTTGATGGATCAAACTACAATTACTAGAAGTATAGAATGAAGATCTACTTGCAATCACTCAACTATGAACTATGGAACATGGTAGAAGCATCATACATCAAGCCGACCACCAATTATAATACGTGGAGTGAAGAATAAAAGAAGTCTGTAAATCTTGATGCCAAAACAATGAATGTGATTTTCTGTGCTTTGAATAAAGAAGAATTCAATTGCGTGTCAACAGCCAAATCTGCAAATCAAATATGAAAGTTTTATAGGTAACACATGAAGGTAACAATAAAGTTAAAGAATCTAAAATCTCTTTTCTTGTTCACAAGTTTGAACTCTTCAAAATGAAAGAGAATGAAACCACTGCAGAAATGGTTACAAAGTTCACCGACATTACAAATTCCTTAGTAACCCTTAGAAAGGAATACACTCAAGTTGATAAAATTAGAAAGATTTTTCGTGCACTCACATCAGATTGGGAGAAGAAAATTACTGCAATAGAAGAAACAAATGACCTTTCAATAATGTCATTAGAAAACCTTATTGATAATTTAATGGCACATGAAGTTCAACTTGAAGATAGGAAGAAGGATGAACAACTTCAATTCAAGAAGAAAGTACTTGCCTTCCATCCATCCTCAGATATGGACAACTCAGATGATGATGAAAGGAGATGGCAATGCTCTCAAGAAAATTTAAAAAGTTCTTAAAACAAGATAAATTAATCCTATTTATTTTACTTGTAATAAACCAGGTCACATAAAGAAATATTGCTCATTGCTAAAATACAAAGGGAACTTCAAGTTCAACAAATTCAACAAAAAAAAGAAAGATTATCAGGCAACTTGGGAGGATAGTGATTCATCTTCCTCTAATGAAGAAGAAGCCACTGAAACTGCCAATGTCTGTTTTATGGCTCAAGAAGATGAGGTACAAGAATATGCTAAATTATTAGATGCATTTAATGAATTATATAATGATCTCAAGAATGAAAGATTAAAAATAAAGTTTTAACAAAGGAAAATGAAAGACTCAACAAAGAAAATTCACTTTCTATTTCTCAAATGCCTTCCTTAAATTCTCAAAAAGCTGACTTTGAAAAAGTTATTTCATCTTTAAAAGAAGATAATGAGAATTTCTTACAAGAGAATGTTTTACTAAAAGAGAAATTGTTTCTTTAAATTCTAAAATTTCTATTTTAGATAAAGAAATGACAAGTTTCAAAATTAAATATAAAGAAATTTTGAAAAATGTGACAAAATTAATAAGGGAAAAAATTAAATGATTTATTGTCTTATCACAAGATGTCAAATAATCATTTTGGTCTTGGATTTTCAAAAGATAAGTTTGAAAAACCAACACATGTTGGTCTTGGATTTTCAAAAAATAATGTTGAAAAATCTACACATCTTTATAAAAAGAATAATCAAATCTATATAATTCTTTTGTGAAATACTGATAATATTTCAAAAAGAATTAGGAATAAATATATATGGTTCCTAAACATCTAAATATTGTCGATAAAAATGCTTATATTGCATTATATAAACATCATGTATGCAATTCTTGTAATTATGTTTATACTAACAAATGGAAAACAAATTCAAATTGGTTTTGGGCCCCTAAAGGCTAATTTTTTGACCCTGTCATGATTGATACCATATATAATATTTTATCTTATAGGTACTATATAAAAAAGTGAATACTTGATAGAAAATTATTTTAACCATATAATGCACAATATAATATCATATATATATGCCATGATATATTTTATGCAGGGGGAGAACACTTGTTATCTATATTTGTTATAACATGTTCTCTACAGGGGGAGTTTCCCTGTAGGGGGAGTTTTCGTGCACACAACTTGTCATCATAAAAAGGGGGAGAATGTTGGAACTAACAGTTTGATGATAATAGATTTTGATGATAAATGTGATGCAGGTACATTGGAGCTTAATCTACAGAGCTAGTAATGAGTTCTGATAGCTCAAGTTTATTCAAGGATATTGACTATTTTTGTGTATTTTTAGAAATTTGTTAAAAGCCTTGATCACACACAAAATAGTCTTATAGTCGACTAACCCTTTTCTATAATCGACTAACATATCATTTAGTCGACTTATAATAGTCTATAGTGGACTAAGTGTCTTCACAGGAAAAATATATATTCTCTGTTTGTTGACTGTAAGCAACATTAGTTGACTAACCCCTTTTATATAGTCGACTAATTTTAATTTTCAGAGACCTATCAATCTGTGTCAGATACATATAGTCGACTTGATCTTTAGGCTAATCGACTAACCCAGGCAAAACTTCTTATAGTAGTCGACTACTCTCATATCCTAGTCGACTACTCTCATATCCTAGTCGACTAACTACAGTTTCTGACTGTTATTCAGTTTTGATTTTTTAGTGTTCTCTCTAACGTTTTGATTATCAAATTTGAGTTGATAACTTTCCTAACTGATCATTGATTTCACTTATAAATAGGGATGTTGTCATTGGATATAATCACCAATTAAAATCATAAGTTTTTTGTCCAAAACTCTGTTGAAAATTCTGTTTTTTCAGGAAACTAGTTTCTACTTTCTATTCTTCACGCAATTCCAATTCTTTTGTGAAGAATTCTAAGAGTCATCCTATAAGATACCTTGTTCGCAATCACGCACAAGTTTCAAGGCTTATAGGTTGTTATATTGTAATCAATCAAAGAAAAAGTGTCTTCTTGGTGTAGAGAAACAGATTTGACAAAGAGTATTTTGTCAAGTGGTGTACAAAGAGTTGATTTTGGGGTGTATCAAAATCAGGATGAGAAAAATCTTCAAACAGATTGCTTAAGGACTGAACGTAGGTCGCGAGGACCGAACCAGGATAAAATCTCTCATGTTTGCGTTTGTATTTTTCTGAGATTTATTCTGTGCATTTTACTTTCCTGCAGTAGTTTATTTTTGTTATTAAAAATTTATAAACATTATTCATCTCTATTTTAGTGTTTGTGTTGTCTTATTTTAGATCCTACATGGTTCTTTCATGATAAATTGGATTATTGACAAGATCTATAGCATTATGGCTATCATTGTGCAGTGAAGAACTCACCTGCTCCCTGTCAGGCTTTTTCATAAAATCCTTCAGCGATAGCAAGTCCTTGCAAGCTTCTGTCGTCTGTCGCTGCAACATATTCAGCCTCTGTCGTAGACAAGAGAACTATCTTCTACAGCCTCGACACCCAGCTTACTGCTCTACTGCCTAGTGTGAAGACATAACCAAGTGGTACTCCTCTGACTATCTACATCACCCACAAAGTCAAAATCAACATATCCATGCAGACGAACGTCTCTGCCTTCATAGCACAAAGCCATATTTGAACTTTCTTTCATATATCTCAAGATCCACTTAACTGCTCCCCACTGCTCCTACCGGAGATTGCACATGTATCTAGTGACAACTTACCCTGCTTGAGCAATGTCTGACCTCGTACCTACCATAGCATACATCAAGCTGCTCACAACTGATGCATACGACACCATCGACATGAAGCCTTCTCATCTTCAGTTTTCAGTCCTTGTGCCTTCGAGAGCTTAAAATGACCCCCAGCGGAACGTTTACAAGTTTAGCATCCACCATGTTAAACCTCGTCAGCACCTTCTCAATGTACTTTGCTTGTGATAGCTTCAACAGTCTTTTTTCTATCTACTAATCCTCATTTCAAGTATCTTCTTCGCGAGTCCCAAGTTCTTCATTGAGAATTCTCTTACCAACTGAGCTTTGAAATTCACAATCTTTTTCATGCTTGAACCAGCAACAACTATGTCATCTACATATAAAAGTAGTATGATGTAGGAATTCTCAAATACTTGAATAGCAACAATCATCAGCTTGCAGTCTCGTACATCCACTACCAGCTATAAATCTGTCGAACTTCAAATACCACTGCCTAAGAGCTTGTTTCAAGCCATAGAGAGTTTTCTTGAACTTGCAAACTAAATGCTCCTTATCCAACATGGTATATCCTTGTGGTTGCATCATATAAATATCCTCCAAATCACCATGAAGAAACGTAGTTTTTAACATTTAACTACTCTTGATTAAATCATCTGCAGGCATAATGCTCAAAACAGATCTAATAGTGGTTAACTTCACAACATGAGAGAAAATCTCAGTAAAATCAATACATTCCCGCTGTTGAAATTCTTTCATGACTAATCTTGCCTTGTACCTCTTGGTGTCGTCATTCTCCTCCTTTAACTGATAAACTTATTTGTTATATAGGGCTTTCTTATCTTTGAGCAACTCAACCAAATCTCATGTTCGGTTCCTCATGAGAGATTACATCTCATCATTAGCTCACACTTGTCCTTGGCTTCCACCTGTAAGGCTTCCTTATAACACTTGGGTTCACCACTGTCAGTCAACAACAAATAGTGTAAAGAAGGAAAGTATCTCTCCAGAGCTTTGGTCGTCCTGGTCTATCGCCTCACCTCAGTTTGGGGGGTCAAAGGCTCTACATGAGATTCCTCGTCCCCTTCCAGAATGCTCTGAATCTTCTCTATAGGAACATCATCAAGTTCAACAAACTCTGAATCTGCAGAAGTGCTCTGCTACTCTGGAGTACTACTCTCCGTTAACAAATCCTTGTACACCATCCTCTAATTGAATACCACATCCTTATGCCTTAGGATCTTTTGTTTCTCCAAATCCAAAGTCGATAGCCGTACTCGCTTGTCCGTACCCAATAAAAATGCACATGTTAGACTTCGGATCCAACTTACTCCTGCGATCCAATTCAACATTCACATAAGAGATGCAACCAAATATACTCATATGGTTCAAGTTTACCTCTTTCGCGGTCCATGCTTCCTCCGGAATCCCACAATTCAGAGGCACCGAAGGTCCTCTTTGATCAGATACACTGTCTTATTGATTGTATCTCCTCAAAATGCTTGGGCATTCCTACGTGTATCTGCATGCTCCTGCCACGCTCCAAAATGGCCATGTTCATGCACTCGATCACCCCATTCTGATGAGAATTTTCTAAAATTGTCTTCACTCTTTTGATTTCCCAATTAGCACAAAATTCCTCGAATCTTTTGTCGCAGTATTCACTCCCGTTGTCTAACTTCAAGCACTTAAGCTTCAGACTAGTCTGAGTTGTCTCATTTTCAACTTAAGCCAATCACTTTTTGAACACATCAGGCGCATCTGATTTTTGCTTCAAGAAGTAGACCCAGACTTTTCTACTTGCATCATTAATAAAGGTCACAAAATATATTGAGCCACTAAGAGAGAGAATAAAAGACTTACCCCATAAATCAGTATGAACTAGCTCCAACCTTTCTGCTTTCGGGGACTTCACCTTTGAGAAACTGACTTTTCTCTGCTCCTCGTAGACAGTCTTTACAAAAATCTAAATCGATAGACTTCAACTCTGACAGATTGCCTTTGGGGAGCATAGCCTTAATCCCTTTCTCGCTCATATGCCCAAGTCGGCAATGCCATGCACCACCATCCATATCCGATAATGCAACTAAAATTGAAGTCTAGTGCATGACATCATGTAGAGGGTACCTTCTTTTTTACCATGTGTCATGATCATGGAACCCTACGTGATCTTACACAAATCAACGTCGAAGGTAGTTTTTATCTCGGCATCCGCAAGCTGACCAACAGAGATCAGATTTCTCTTCAGCTTCAGCACGTGTCTGGCGTCCTTCAATTTCAGTGTCGAGCCATTTGAGAGGTTGATTGTCACATCACCTTTACCAACTATGTTGCATGGTTTATCATCTCTCAAATACATATTTCCAAGATCTTACATATAATTTTGAAAGATTTTGTAACGAAAAATGGTATGAAAAAGGCACCTGAATCAATAACCCATGATTCGCTGGAACCAGCCAAGAAGAAAATCAGTGCATAAGATTCATCACTGCTCATGGCATATGCTGAATCCTTCTCTTTGCCTTTATCATCTTCGTCCTTCTGCTTGCAATCTTTTTGAAAATGCCCCTTTTCACTGCACTGCCAACACCTAACACCCCTTAATTTGGATTTGCTTCTCCAAATCTGGACTTAGATTTGATGTTCTTTTTCTTTTATCCATTCGTCGATCTTCCTCTCCTTTTGACACTCAAGACACTCCCTGATGTCTCAGTTGCACCCGATGACTTCACGCGCGCCTCTTCACTGAGAATAACACCCACCGCGTCATCAAACTTTAAGGTTCATGTCCAACAGGAATTACTCACCACCATCAAGAGACCATCCCAGATCTCTGGTAGACTGGACAATAGAATCAGCGCCCTAATCTCGTCATCGAAATTGATCCCAACAAAGTCCAACTAGCTTGTCAGCGTGTTAAATTCATTTAGATGCTCAGCGACGCTTTCATTGTCCACCTTCACATTGGAACTTCTTCATCAAGAAAACCTTGTTCGATGCCAAGGGTTTCTCGTACATCTTCAATAGGGCCGTCAATAAGTCTTGGGTCGTCTTCTCCCTAGAGACGTTAAATGCAACCGTCGATGCAAGGGATAATCAGATCGCTCCTAGAGCTTTCCGATCTAGGACCTCCCACTCGCCAGTCATCTCCCTTGACTTTTGGGCCTTCCAACCGACAGGAAGATAAAGATCTTTCTGGTAGAAGTAATCTTCGATCTGCATCTTTTAGAATCCGAAATTCGCGTCGTTGAACCTTTCGACTCTAATCTTTCCTTCTTTCGTCATCACGAACTGTAGCTCTGATACTAGTTCTTAAGAAACGAATTGGGAAGAAGAAAGAACACATCAAATACACAATCAAAAACAGCAGAATTTTACGTAGAAAACCCAGATCGGGAAAACCACAGAGCTGCACGCAAATCCACTATATTATCAGAGAGATTACAGGAAAAGAGAGAACCTCAAAGCCACTCTGTATTTACAATGGCACACACTTACAACCCTAATGACAGTGCATCTCCTTTTATAGAAAAAACTAGAGTTACAAGTTATGAAATCATTAAACTGCTCTTGACGTGTTTCTCAAGTTTTACGGACTACGGAGCTTCCAGACTAAACAACTTCACTATTCATCTCTGAGGTGTTACTTTGCATTGTCGCTTCAGAGTACTCCTCCGCTTAGATGCTTTGGAGTGATGCTTAGAAGTGGTCCTTCAGAGTGATACCAAGCTGTTATTACAGAGCAAGACTCTGATCTTTCCCTCAACCTGAAACTCCGAACTCGCCCAAACTCTTTACTAGGAGTGCTTCACCCTCGATCCGGGATCTGTAAGAGGAACTTATCAAAATAATTTTGGTTCGGGTGCTCCGCCTCCGAGCCCCGGAGAGGGGCTCCCCGAGCCCTTTCAACCCCCACGGCAACCTGACTGCGCAAGTCAGTCAATATAATGACTCTGTGTAAGGCGACCAATCGTCAAGATAATAATTAGGCTCCATAACTTAACAAAGTTCATGCCCAGACTGTATTCTAGACCCAAGTTAATGAAATAGTGAATGAACATAATTACAAATAACCTCAGGCTTTTGAAATAAATAAGTTCAACAATTCCTTCTGAGCATCCACACAAGGTTGTAGTCATGCCGCGGCTCCATGCAAAACCCGAACTACTCAAACCAGACGTGTTTGATCACAAAAAGAAGAGCAATCACAAGTTGGAATTTTGCAAAGAGAAGTAATAAATTCACCAGTAACTGAGTATCAGTTATCATTCATGAATTGACACTGAACAATACCATAATTAAATCAAAGTAAGAAAATAACTGCAAAAAAAAAAGATGCCATGATCTAGCTTTTGTAAGGAAGTCTATGAATTGAATGAAAAAGATGAAGTCAAGTTCCACTTAGGCAATTACATGCATAGACTCTCCTACTGCAAATTACTAAAAATGAAGTCAACTTAGATTTGCATTAATACACGTATTCCAGAATCCAGGCAAGACCACAGTTAATTCTAGAATAAAATGAATATAATCTCAAATTAAAATACTACATGTAGTCTTCTCAAACAAAAATCCTGAAAAATCCTCAAAGCACAGCAATGAAATCACCTGCACACTGGCTCCGCAATTGCAATGAGGAAGTCATAAGCCTGTTTATACAACGGAGAAAAAGTTTCCAGAAATATTCGGCCATCTGCGCACGCCCAAAGAGGCCTATTGCTGTGATCAGGCTTCAACTCAAGCTTAGTAAAGTCATTCTTCTTCGTTTCTCCCTCACCTTCACCAATCAAAACCCCAAAAATTCAGCCACCAAGAACTCTAAATTTCAAAAAAAAAAAAAAAAAAAATACAAAATTACAATAAATGCAAGATACCTCTGCGTCTATCATCATCGGAATCGTCTCCAAAATCGAAGTCTTCCTCTTCGACGATCTGAGCAACCTAAAAGTAGAAGTAGGCAGTAATTAGCCGGAAAACGGAAAAATAGAACTAAATTGAAATGGATTCTTCACATTTCATCGAATTACTCACCTTTTTTTGCTTCTTCGATGGCCGACCTCTTTCACCTGAAAATAATCGAGAGGATGAGAGATTGAGGGAGAAACAAATATTTTGCTAGACAGAGGGAGGGAGGGAGAGGGACGAAATTACCATCGCCCGCCATTGATCGATTTGAGAATAGAGAACGAAACTCGATTGATTTTGTGCGAATAAAAACCTCGTCAAAAAGGGGAAGAACAAAGAACCGCCTTGTATTTTTACTATTTTAGCATAGTGCTCCAAATATTTATAGTATTGTACTAGCACACCGCTATTATACTTGTATACCGTCACTCGCTGTCAGTAAAAAATCGACCGGTCAGTCAGGAGGATGAGGTAGAGAAGGAAGAAGAAGAGGGAACTAAGAGATAAAGAAGAAGAAGGAAGGGGAGCTAAGTTACTCTCTCTCTCTCCAGATGAAAACGGAGGGATGGATCGACAAAGTTCTATATGAGTTAAAGTAGAAAACTTCCTTTCGATCCGCTTTGATTATTTACAGAGTTTTAAATATGCAGAAAAGTCTTTTGGGAGTGTTATAATTGTACGATACCTGGCCGACACCAAAGGGGAAAGAGGGAGAGGGTGTCGGTTAGAGCACTTCCACCGCTGTAACACACAGCGAGGTTTTTTTTGGTCAAAAATAAATTTGGGGCATGTTTGTTTCGTTGCAAAACGTTGCAAGTCGTAAGTCGTAAAATGAGAAAAGAAAAAGTGAACTGTAGCAGAGAAAATATATTATGTTTTACGGTGTTTGATTGATAAAGTGAAGTGTAAATGAAAAAGTATATTGTGTTTTACGGTGTTTGGTTGATAAAGTGAAAGTGTAAATGGTAAAGTACATTGTGTTTTACGGTGTTTGGTTGGTAATGTAAAAGTGTAAGTAGAAAAGTTGACCACAAAATTAACTGTAGCAGTGATTTAAATATTATAAATACTATTAAATTTAATCTACTATTGCAAATTAAATTGTATTAATAAATTTGAGATAAAAAATTAATAATCTTAATATTTTATTTATAACAATAATATTAATACAATATTCGTATAAATAGTAAAATATTATTAAAATGTTAACTAAAAAAATAATATAAAATTTTAAGAAAATCAAAATTTTATGAATACTAATAAAATATAAATATTAAAATTACAAAAATGATAAAATATAGTTATAATATTATAATATTAAAAATACTTAAAAATTATTATAATATAAATTTTATTATAATATTATTGTAATATTATAGAAATATAAAATTAACAAAGTAAAATATAATTATAATCTAATAATAAATTATCATTATAGTATTATTATACTGAATTATTATTACAATATTAACATAAAAAAATATTAATATAATAATAAAATATATTATGATATTAATAAAGTAATTTTTATATTAAAAAATAAATAATTAAATATATAGTAAAGTATAATATTGTTATATTAATAAAATATTAACTCTAAATAAATAATAAAAAATGGAATAAGTATTAATAAAATAATAAAGTATTAAATAAAATATTAAATTAAAATAGTAAATATTTAAATATTAAAACAATATTAAAAATAATAAAAAATTAAAGATTAAAATATAAAATAATTAAATAAGAAATTGAACACTATTTAAAATATTAAATATTTAATAATATTAAATTATATATTGATTATCAAGTAACTATTTTGAACTGTAAATGTACTACAAGTGAGAGTTACATGACCACAAAATTAACTGTAACAACTGCAAGTGGGAAAATATGAGTGTAAAAGTGAGATTTACATGACCACAAATTTAACTGTAGCAACTGCAAATGGGAAAGAAGAGTTGCATTTTGTAACTTGTTTTTCAGCGAAACAAACAACGGAAAATGCAAAAGAAGTTTTACGACTTGCGTTTTGCGGCGTTTTGCGGCGAAACAAACACGCCCTTGATTGGGCTTGAGCTCGGTTCCTCGTGACTGAGCTTGTAACCAAGAAGTGTGGATCGTGTCATTGATGAGAATATTTTTATAAGAATTTGTATGGGTCCCACTATATTATCTGAGCAAAAATGAGTACGTTGGTTCTTAGGGTGCAATTGGTTCAGAGTGGGTCACAACCCGAAACCAACCTGATCTATTTGGGTTGTATTCAGGTTGGGTTGGGGGATTCGTGTTTGGGACGGTTTGAGAGAGAATTCGAAGAGAACACTCGGATGAGAGAGAAGAAGAGAGAGATCGAAGAGTGAGAAAGTTCTCTTTTTTCTCTTTTTTTTTTTTTTTTTTTTTTTTTTGTTTTGCGGGGGGGGGGGGTGGGGGGGGGGGGGGGGGGTTGTTGCTCGTAATAATTAATTTGTATTGGGATTTCCTAACTTGATAGACATCTAGCCCAACGAATCAAAATTCCGTGTTGGTTGCGGGTCAGCTTCAAGTTAACCAAACCCACTTGCAGCCTGGTGTCATTTGTGTCTGATTCGAACCAGGTTTGGTCAAGTTTTATGGAAATAGGGTACAATTCAATTCTCTTTTAACCTAAACAATAAATTATATGAAATTCTAAACTTAAATTTATGAAATAATTATTTCACTAAAAAAGTGAGAACACTAGAGAACCCTAATTTCATGAGGCTAAGACACGAGTTCTGCATTCTAGGATAAGCTCCAAACCTAACACGTCTCTGAAAATTTTCTTCCACTAAAATCTTCTTCTATTAATCGTCATTGTCATGTCAACAACGAGCCAGCGTCGGGTCAGGCCCAGCGCCGGGCCATGCTCTCAGTATTCACATCCTCTTGGAGGTTATAAAACCAATCTATCATCTTCAAGCCGAATTCGAGGGCGACAGTTCTTCTTCTTCCCTGCTTCTCTTGTATACAATGGCAACACATTTCTCTCGATTTATAGCAAACATAATTGAAAAAGATCTCACAATTACATCTACTTAAATGCTCTTTGATACAACCTTATCTCACCTCACATGTCGCGTTCTCCTCTTTTCGTCTACTGGACTTCCACGTCTTCTTGCATAGCTCGTAAAACCACCGCGACATGGCCGACCAAAATTCTCTTCCATCAACGATGATTGCCTTTTCTCCTCATTCGGGCTCTCGTATCATCCTCATTCACTTCTGTTGATGTCGACCTCTCTCCTCGACGCTGCAAGTGTTTCTCCTGGTTGCATATTGTTCTCTTTCTCCTTGGATGTCCCTTCTTCTGTACTACTCTTATCAATGACCTCACGATCCGGAATTCGTATTTTTCAATATCCACCTTGCTTCAAGTGAAAGACGCATCTCATTGGTTTTGAAATTTGTCATATACTCTAAAGAGAGTTACAGGCTCAAAGTTCGCATTTGCAACGCGCGAAAGAGACTTAAGTTGACCTTAAAAAGTGTTTCGTCTCGATCGGAATTCATCTCTTTAGCATATGTTTCGTCCTTGGTTCTGCACCCATCGTAGTTATTCTTCAACAATGCAGTTGCTCTCCTCATCATCATATTTGTCTAAGTTCTAGATAATTTCATAATTTGTTTTTAGCACTTTAGTAGTGGCAAAGTTTTTTTTTTTTAATTTAATTAAACAAACTCTAGATGTCATACTATCGTGGGTTTGAGGGAGGTTGTTAGTGTGTAAATTGTTAGTGGGTAACACAAATAAAAACAATATTGCAATTCTCTATTTTTCATCTATATAAAAGAATGGCTATTTGACGTGGAGCGAGAAAGCGAACGAAGCCGGTTAAATCTCATTCTAATGCCAATGCACCCTGGAGGGAACCTTTAGGTAGAAACATACTCGAATCCATGAACACAACCCTCGAATTCTGTAACACCCCGCTCCCGGAATACGTACTTAGTTGCGTATTCAGATTTTTCGATCGTATTTTTTGATTTACTTCCTGTATTTATTTTGTATTATGAATTCTTTATATGAACGTTTTGTCTTGGATTTGGATTCGTGGACTCGGAGTCAGCCCTAGTCTGAACCGAGGGCCCGATCCTAGAGTATTGCTCGATTTGGACATTCTGGTATTCCGATTTGACCGATTTCAGTTTTAAACATCATTTTCCAATATTCTAGATTTTCTATGATTTTCTGGAATTTTCCTCAATTAAGTTGGGAATCTTCAAAACCGGTGTCGATCAGTGCCGCTGACCGATTCCCGGATTTTTAATTTACAAACTAATTGGAATTACTAAAAGTGTCTTTAGACATTATTTCTCAAAATCACATTTCCTATCTAAATACCTTTTTCTGAGGATTTTACGAATTTATGGAAATTCCACCGGAGTCGGTATCGGCCAGTATCGCTGGTTGATTCCGGGACGATCGGAATTGAATTTCTGAATTCCGCTTTCACTTTACTTCTTAAAATCATATTTTATTCTTTAATACATTTTCTGGGATTTTTCAGAATTTATCAAAATCCGGCCGACCCGGTGTAGACCGGTATCGGCGGCTGACTTTTGGATTTTTAATTTGAAAACGGGATTTTATTTTGGAAAACCGATTTCATATTATTCCTCAGGATGACGTTTTCTACCTCCGGGTATTTTTGGGGATTTTTCTGGAACAGTCGATTTCGCGCCCATATTATTATATTATTATTTTATGGAATCTTTTACTTTCTTTCTTTCCTTTCTTTTCTCTTCCACCGACACTCCAGCCCACACCCCTCCACGTGGGCCACCTCACCTCCCCCTTCCCATCAATCCTTTCTCCTTTTCTTTTTTCTTTTCTTTTTCTTTTTCCTTATTTTTCTTTCTTCCTTCTCTTTATCTTTTTCCCTTCTTTCTTTTTCTTTCATTTTCTTTTCTTTCTTCTCCTTCACCTGGCGCCAACGACCACCACCGTACCTTCTTCTTCTTCCCCCAAATTCTCCCTCTCTCTCCCTTCAACCTCCAATCTCTCTCTAGATCCTCTCTCTCCATTTCCTCCTCTTTCATCTCCACCATTCAATTTCCCCCATCTCATCCTCTCTCTTCCTCCCGCGAAATCCGGCCACCACCACCATCACCGGGACTCCGACCTCCGCGCCGGCGAGCCCTCCACTCCGGCGAACTCTTCCTCTTCTTCTCCTCTTTTCTTCTTCTTCTTCCTTTCTTTTTCTTTCCTTTTTCCTTTTCTTTTTCTTTCTTTCTTTCTTTTCTTTTTCTTTCTTTTCCCTCACCTTCTCCCCCTTCTTGGGCTGGCCGAGCGCCACCCCTTCTCCGGCGGCGCCTGGCGCCGCCCTGGGTTCCTGGCCGCGGCCGAATCCCGGCCAGGCCAGGCCACGGCCTGGCAGAGCCAGGCCGTGGCTCTGTTGGAGGGAGGGGCTGTTGCCCCCTCCCTAATTCCCTTGTGGGGTGGCCGGTGGCCACCCCAGCTCTGCTGCGCCGCCGGCGCATCGCCGGCGGCCGGCGGCTGTGCCGGCCAGGGGGCGGGAAGCCCCCTGAGCGTGGGCTGAGAGGGGGACAAGCCCCCTCTCTTTCTCTCTGCTGAAGGGGGGGCAGCAGCCCCCCTTCTCTGTTTCTCTCTCCTGGATCTCAAATCCCTTCTCTCTCTTTCTCTCTCCCTGGATCCCTCTCTCTCTCTCTCCTGGAATTCTCTCTCTCTCCTCTTGGATCATACCCTCTCTCTCTCCTGGGTCTCTCTCTCTCTTCCTGGTTCCCCTTCCTGTTCGTCTTCTCCATTTGGAAAATAACTCTTATCAGAGCCGGCCACTCCTTTTGGATTGGGGTCGTGCTCTTCTCCGTCGGCAAGACTCAAGAGCCGGTCACTCCTTTTGGATTGGGCCGCGTTCTTCTCCGTTGGCAAGACTTAGGGCCGGTACCCTCCTTTTGGATTGGGGCCGAACTTCCCTTCGTCGGGCACAGCAAGGAATCTTGTCGGCGAGTGACTTTCCTCGCCAAGACTTTCCTAACGCGGATCTCACCCCGCGTCTAGGCAATCCCTTAACGCGCTCCGCGCGTTTCTGTATTGACGCGACGCAGAACCCACGCCCGCGTCCGCGTTTCCCTCGCGTCCGCACTTGAACGCAGATCTCGCGTTTGAGGCATCTATGCGACGCGAATCCCGCGTCTGCTATCCCGCGTCTGCTATTCTCGCGACGCGATCCTCGCGTCTGTGATTCCTGCGTTTGCTGATCCCGCGACGCGACTCCCGCGTCTGTGATTCCCGCGTCTGCTAATCCCGCAACGCGACTTCCGCGTTTGCGACCCCGCGTCTCACTTTCCAACTCGCGTCTCCCTGTGTCTCTTCCTCTCTCTAACTCTTTCTCTCTCCTCTTCACTTTCTCTCTCCTCATAACTATATATTATTTTATGGCGCGTGCGCGAGTTCCATGGATTCCAGACTTTCGGCTTTCCGGTGATTTAGGCGAGTGTCCTCGCTCTCGCCTCCATTTGGGTTTCCCCGCTTCGTCGGGTCGACATATATTTATTCCCTGTTTTCATGTATTTTGTATTGGGCTGAGTCCCTGTATTTGTGTATGGCCGAGTGCCAATATCTGGACATGTATTGCTCTGTGACGAATGCTTGTACTAGGGTAGTTTCCTTCTGGTACATATACCATGCCTGTGATGTATTGTACTGCCTTATACCATACTTGGCTTCCGGACCCTTCAACCTCCGGTCACTCACTATCTCGAAAGAGATGTGATTGGGACCGGCAGGTCTCTCAGTTCAGCCTCGGTCCCTCACTGTTTCGGAAGAGGCGTGATTGGGATCGTCAGGTTTCTCAGCTTCGCCTGGTGAGCATGCTTAGCACTCAGTGCTTTATTCACTAAATTCGTTTAGGCGAGTTGCTGCCGGATTCCCCAATCGTATCTTAATCCGAGTGCCCCGGTAGCCTCGCAGAGCGTATTAGTGTCTAAACTCTGTTCGCTGCTTATGCCTCCAACTTGTTCAGCTCCGCCTGGTTATCATGATCAGCGTTCAGCGCTTTACCACTAGATTCGTCTAGGCGAGTTGCTGCCGGATTACCGCTCGTACTTCAGTCGAGTCGTCCCGGTAACCTCGCCAGATGCTCCAGTGTTAAATACTGTTTGCTGTCTGTACTTCCAGCTTGCTCAGCTCCGCTTGTTTGTGCTCAGCTACTATTCTACCCCATGCCATTACTTCATGCCTGACACCTGTCTATGCTACTTGTCGTTTTCATATTACTTTTAACACATGTATATCACCTGACAACTGATGTATTATCATCTAACACCTGACATGCTACTTCTTGGCAAGGCCCTTGTTATGACATGACTTGCCACTGGACTGATATCCACCTCTTGACATGACTGGTTACCTGTCTAATATCACCATCTTGTCATGCTATCCCTTGACACCCAGCATGATATACTTGACCTGTGATTATCACTTTTACGGGAATCCTGTCTTGTTATCCTGTACTATGTACAGTGACCTGTTATCCTGTATCATGATCAGTGACCTGAACTCCTGAATTCCTGATCATGTCCTGTTCCTGTTATTCCCGTAAATTGATAATTAACCTAATAAATCATAAAAGGAACAACTTGTATTGGGTCGGGGGAAACATGCGGATATCAATATGTGTTCGTGTTTACAGTGGCTTTTAGGAATGTTGTGCAACTACATGTTCCGGTCTGACCTGTGGGCCTCCAGGGGACCGAGGGGAGAGCTGGCTCCCTCATTACTGGTACCATCATGATAAGGGAATACATAAGTCCCTCCTGTTTAGCCTTGCGGCTGGCTTCCGTTTCCATGCAACGGAACAATCCTGGGCCGTGGTCCCGGGTATGTACGGGACCCACTGTAAACATAGTTCGTTGATACCCCCGCTAGTTTCCAATAACAACCTTGCTTTACTCGGATATGGATCTATGTGTGCTGGGACGCTAGTTCACATAGCTAGATATCAGGGTAAGACGAGTAATAATAAAGTGTCTAATAACCGGCTCTTTAAGTTGTAAGTAGAGGTATGTGGAATGGGACGCATACTGAAGCCTGCAGCTTAAACGGCTTTGAATCTGTGATATGCCTCATCATATTTGCTTGTACTGGTTTTCCATCGGATTTCCGGTTTTATGGTTATTATTATATTAACTGCTCATGCTCTACTTTATCCCTTGTATCCACTTGCCTCATGTTCATTATCTTATCATGCCCAGAGTACAATTGGATTGTATGTGCTTGGATTATGGAGACATAAGATAAAGGTATATAGATGAGGGTTTCCTTGTTGGATTATTCCTTCGACGTACTAGTCTTATGGAGCCGTGATCTGAAATCATACAATCAGATTTGCTCGTCCTCGGCTATACTTGGTCTTATCGCTTTACATGTGCTTATCCTTGCTCGCCACTTGGCTTTTGTATCACCACTCGCCTGGGGAGTTTCATCTGACTCCCCTGGATTCTCATGTCCAGGTCAAGGAGCTTGGAGCGTGTGGATTCTCCCTGTTGTTGATCAGAGTGGCGCAGCTGAAGCGTGGATCTCCAGCAGACCGTTCAGAGCTCTATCCTTCCAGGCCCCCCTGTGTGCCTCTCGAGTTTTCCTTTAGTAAACTCGTGAGTGCTCTTTTGTACTATTCATCCATGTACATCTGCTTGTAATCTCGCAATTGCTCATGTCAGTGATGTAATATTCATGTAATATTGGATCACCTCTGGTGATAACTTTGTAATTGTACTCATGTGTTGGAATGTATAATGCACCTCTTGCTTCCGTACTCTGATTCTTGCCTGTACTGATGCTTAGCGTATATACGTGAGGGTATTTCTGACCTGCGTATATACGTTGCAGTAATGTCTCCGTATCCGCCGGATCGGGGCGTTACAAATTCACTAGCAGAGGATAGCAACTCGAATCCTCTGGCAACAAGAGAGATAAACTCAATTTAGTTGAATAATTGTTGATAAAAGATGATTCTTCAAAATAAAAAATACAAGGGTCTTTTATAGGCTTACAAAAGAATACTACTCCTACTTGAAAATTATAACCCATTTCTAAAAGGAAAAAAAAAGAAATAAAAGATTCTAATATATCTAGATAATCTAAATTCAAAATAAAAAAGAAAAAATCAATCAAAATCTAATATGGACCTAAAACAGAATCCTAGATAAACTCAAACTTGGGCTGTTACGCGTTGGCGGTCGACCGCTAGCTTTGCTCAGCATTGCCGGTCGATCGTCTTTGAACCTTAACTCTCTGGTCTTGCGCCTTGTTCTGTCCGATCAACCGGGCGATTGAACTCTGCTTCAGGTCGGTTGAACGGGTGATCGACCGACAACCTCTTCTTTTCCTTGCCAGTTCTCTATTGTCGGTGGTCAATCAGGCGGTCAACTGTTGTCTTCAATGGTTTTCATGGTCGACTGAGTTGTCGACTGGGACCTGGATTTGGTCCGTTGTTTGGCCAAAGTCTCGGCTTCTCTCTTCTATATCAGTCCCTCTTTCTTCAAAAGAACTCGCCGTCGAGTTCCAATCAAGGGAACGATGAACGTTGTAATATTGAACACACTCATTATGCAGGAGAGGATCTTCAAAATCATGAAGAATAAATGTATCAGGATGCTGATTATCATTCATGGGTGGTAAACTTCAAAAAGCTTGTTTTGCCCAACTCCTTTGTACTCTTCTAGTGATTTGTCGAATTCCTCAGGAACTTCAGCGGGTAGAGAAACTTCTTTCAAAACAAGGCTTTGCTTTATTTTCGTTGATTCCACAAAGAATTCGCCTTGATTGCGCATGGACATGAATTTTGGTTTTTCTTCTTCTATAGACTATTGGATAGGTGGCATGGGTTTCATGATTAAATTATCGTCATCGAGAGATTTTGCTTGGCTGGTAGCCACTTAAGGTTCGAAAAGAAAATAACATCAGCTACTAATCTGATTGTTGATTGCATGATTGTCCATCGATGATGAATCTCTTTTGGTTGACTTTTTTCAATTGGTGGTTGTTGTGTGGTTCCGCTGTCTAGTTCGACCGATAAGATCTCATGAAGGGTAGGAGTCGAATCTCCATCTCTTCGTCCTCCAAAGTAAAGCAACGGGCGTGTAAAATGTTCTCATCCACCGCCAAGTTCCTATGGGTGGTTTGCCTTAGCGCATACGGATGTTTTGTAATTGATTCCACCATGTATGTTGTTGTTTATTCTTTAAGTTTATAAGTCACAAACTTTACATGATCTTCCATGTGAAAATACTCCATGTCAAACAACTTATCAACTTCTTCAATCCAAAGTAAGGATGATTCAAAATCAAGATTCTCATCAAAAGAAGGGGATCTCTAACTCATCAAAATGTGAGTATCCTCCTCCTTTGTCACGTATAAAATTAGGAAACCTATCTCTCCTATTAGGTTAGAGAATCCGCCTCTTCTATTAGGGTTAGGATTAGCGAACTTCCTTTGCCTTCCACGGACAATCCTTTCATCTTCATAAACATTATTTATTGATAGTTGGGACATCGCAATTCCTCCTCATAGAAAATTTTAGTAAATTAAGGATGTTGTAGAGAATGTCTTAGTGGTGGATGATGTGGTGGTTGTTTTGATTGATGACCATGCCTGCTTCAGTACGTACTATAGAATAGGCTTCGATTATCAATGTTGAGGGACATCCTTTCGATCACTTGGTCTAAATGATTCAAGGTAGATTTGATGGTGCAGTTCCTCCTTTCAGCAGTGATCATCATTGTGGACAAACCTTGCAATCCATCATCGTCTCCTGCATCATCGGAAAGTAACTGAAGCTTTGATACCAATTGATGCGGAGCGGGGAAGCGAACGACACTTGCTAGATCTCGTTCTAGCGCCAACGAATCCTGAAGAGAAAATTCAGGTAGGAACGTATTAGAATTCACGAGTACAACACTCAAATCCATAAGCAAATGTAGCAACTTAAATCCACGAGCAATAAGAGAGATAAACTTAATTTTAGTTGAATAATTGTTTGACAAAAAATGATTCTCCAAAATAAAGAATACAAGGGCATTTTTATACGCTTACAAAAGAATGCTAGTTCTACTTAAAAACTATAACATATTTTTAAAAGAAAATAAAAAGAATTAAAAGAGTCATAATCTATTTAGGTAATCTAAATACAAAATAAAGAAACAGAAAATCAAACAGAATCTAATTTGGATCTAAAATAGAATCATAAATAAACTCAGGCTTAGGTTGTTACGCGTCGGGTGGTCGACCGCTAGCTCTGCTCAGTATTGCCGGTCAACCGGCTTTGAACCTGAACTCTCTGGTCTTGTGCCTTGTTCTGCCCAATCGAGCGGGCAGTCGATCGCCGGCGACTGGTTCTCAACCTCTTCTTTTCCTTGCATGTTCTCTGTTGTTAGGCAGTCGACCGGGTGGTCGACAGCTATCTTCAGTTGGTTTTTTCGGTCGACTAAGCGGTCGATTGGGACCTATGTCTGGTCGGCTGGCCTGTTCGACCGGGACCTGGGTCTCGTCAGCTGTTGAGCCTGAATCCTCGGCTCCTTTGTCCTACATCACTGTTTAGGGTAAGTCGTCAAGCCGTTTGTTTTATCCAAAAAAATAGATTTTTTTAAGAGAAACTAATAGTTGTGTAGTATTGATAAAGTCAATTCATAAATATTTATATATATATATTTATAAGCATTACAAGATCAAATTATTTTTCTTTAACAATAGAAGAAGGAAAAAAAAGAATGAAAAGTTATTAAGAAAAACCCATTGGGACAATTTAGGTTGCTCAAAAGAACTATCATTAAAATGAAAAGAAAATAGGACTCTTCCGATTTGTCACCGTTGGAAAACAAAAAATTCAATACAGATTGCATTTGCAACATTTCCCTACACTGAATCGGAATATGCTTTAGAAGAGTAAGAAATCCCAAAATCACATATTTTCAAGCAAGCAAACATAATCTTTTGGATATGCTTTTTTCATGAAATATCTATAATTTACCCAATTCATGCATATGGAATTATGATCACATTCTTCCATCAAGAAAACTCCCTCTTTTAACATTTTCACCAGGCTTCAACATGCCAGAAAATTCTAACTTTTATTCACTTAAACAACTGCTCTTCACATCAAATCAAAGATTCAAAACCCGAGCGATTCAACAGGATGCATACATCTATGAGCCAATGCATAACAGATTAAATCTTCAAACCATACAGAGAGATTCTAAAGCCTTAATTAATGTTCACAAATCAGGAACAACGATACATGGAAGACAAAAGAGCACAAGACAATGCCATCTCCTTAATTCTATCCGCGAACATAATTAGTTCATATCTTTTGTATCACGGATCACTCTCCAATGAAAACTTTGGAGGAAATCATCATTGTACTTTGCATAGAAGAATTCACAGATGAAGAAGGGGCTCATCATGCAGCGATTTTTGGGAACAATTGGAGAACTGCGTCTCTCGTGGGCAGCGCAGGGATTGCTCCTCTCTCCGAGACTGTGAGAGCATCACCTGCATTTGCAAACAGAAGCGCTTCTCTTAACTTCTGCTCAACCTGAAAGAACCTTACTTTGTGAGACTACAGAGAAAAAACACTCAGGGCAAGTAGTCCAAAGTTTACTATTTTTGAATTTTGACATCAGTACATGTGATATCACCATAATTTTAGTTTCTCAAAAGATATCACCATATATAGTTTTAGATTGCAAAATGGGGGCTCATGTCGAATAGAATTAGACACCAACTGTTTTAGGTAGAAACAAGACTTACGAGTGTAAGATGAATGAGAATTATTCAAATAATCCGCTAAATATTCAGGAATAACTAGCCCATATTCTGGAATAATTCGCCTATAATCCAAGAATAATTCACCATAATCCTGAAATATTTCACGACTAATTCTTTTATTGAGAAAATAATTCATGACTAATTCACAAAGGAAATTATTTGATCAAAAATAAGCGAAGAGAATACAAACATACAGAAAAAACTATTCAGTAAGTTTTGCAAGAAGGAAATTTACCTGATACAGATTCAGGTCTGAAGACAACATGCTAAGCATCCCACTCACAAAAGCATCACCAGCACTGGTTGTGTCGACACATTTTACTTTCACACCATTGACCTCCCCTTTAAATTGCTGCACACGATCATTAGAATTGAAGCTTTAGTAACACATCAACATCGATTTGGAGGAAAACATAAAGAGCAGAGTAATTGACATGAAAGGACCATTTTTCTAAATTATTGTAATACTAAGAGAGATACGATTACATGTATAATTAACGATAAGTACCTATGTGCCAGTTGAGAATGAAATTTGGATAATTAGTTCATCACCTTAGTGTAATATCTGCAGTCATCTGGGCCTTCAGTCACAAGAAGAAGTTTAATGTTGGGATGGAAAAGTTTCTTCAATACGACATTGTCATCATACGGATCATCTCATCCAGTTAGAAATGAAATTTCTTCTTCATTTATCTAGAAAGAAAGATGAAATCATCATTTATGAGAAAGACACTGAACTACAGCTATAGCTCCAAGAAGACTGATAAACGGAATAGTAAATAAAGAACGATATGGGCTGCTCCTCAAATGACAACGGTATACCTTGATAATATCTGCTTGATCCCATATGCTCATGATGCCCTCACGAGCAGCGTCAGAAGAAGGCCATAGGGCCAATCTCAAATTCGGGTCCAAGGACAGAATATTACCTGATTTTTAGCTATTTCATTGCTGCAATATGTGTGATCTGTTGGGAATATGAAGAATATATGTGAATCTTTGAATTGAATTACGGCGAGATCCGTTGATCGAATCAATTGGATGATGGTTGGAGTGTATTCTCCTTCCATTGAGGATGAACGTGGTATATTCACATGTTCAATTCCGACTTCAAATGAATGAGATATTCAAGTCTAAAGATTGCCTAATTCAAAGCCAAAATGGGACTAAAAGTAGCTAAAGGCATTTAGTCGCCATGGGATGGAAACTTGTAGTGTTTAAATAGAAAAAATTGGGAACAAAGGGCGTGCCCTTTGGAGGTACTTGGAGTTTTCGCATGCGATTGGGAGGAAACCATGCCCGCACATGCAAATACAGTATAAGTGAATTAGTTTCTTTATACAGGAACCGTACGGTGATTTGTTAGTGCTATCCAAATACCGTGAAGGAGTGTTGGTGCGGGGACGTAATTGTCTTAAGGAGATTCGCTTTAAGCGTACCTCACTCCAAATACTGTATAAGTGAATTAATTTCTTTATATAGGGGATATACTGATATTCAGTATATTGAGACTGACTTATACCAGTCTAATTGGTGATATTTCAGTAATTTTGATTAGTTGTCAGATTGAGTATAGGAACCAACAATCTTAAGACAATTATATATTGAAGTTTCTTACTTCTGTTCTACTTGAACTTGCAGAAAATGTCTGAGACTAATCAAGATAGCTTTAGTAAGGCATCAAACATGCAGTTACAAGCTTTGATGCCTACTCTACTTCCTAACCCGAAGCCGGAGAAAGCAGGAAAATTTGATGGCACAGAATTCAAGAGGTGGCAACAGAAGATGCTCTTCTACTTGACCACTGTGCATCTGGCCAAATTCCTGCAAGAAGATCCACCAGAACCCGGAACTGATCGGGACTCAGTCCTTGCAGTTGATGCATGGACTCAAGGTGACTTCCTTTGTCGAAACTATGTTTTAAATGGATTGGATAACTCTCTTTATAATGTCTACAGTCCTATCACAACGACAAAGAAGTTATGGGCCAGTCTTGACAAGAAGTATACGATTGAGGATGCTGGTACCAAGAAGCTCGTCATAGGGCGATTTCTGGAGTACAAAATGGTGGACAGCAAGACTGTAATCAGTCAGGTGCAAGAGTTCCAACTTATCTTGCACAAGATAGAAGCCGAAGGTATGATTCTACCTGAAACTTTTTAGATTGCTACTATCATGGAGAAACTCCCACCTGCGTGGAGAGATTTCAAGAACTACCTGAAACACAAGCGAAAGGAGCTGAAGTTGGAAGATCTCATTATGAGGCTTCGAATCGAGGAGGACAACCGAAAGTCCAAGAAAAGGAGCAGTAAGAACTCCTATGAAGCCAAAGCCAATGTGATCGAAGACTCAAAGGGGAAAGCGTCTACTTCCAAAGGCTTAAAGCGGAAGAAGACTTCCCAGGGGTACAAAGGCAAGGTCCAAGAAGGCAAGAACATGCGCTTCAAGGGAATCTGCTACATCTGCAACAAAGAAGGGTATAAGACGAATGAATGTTGCAGCCGTCTCAAAAAGAACAAGAAGAACCATCCACAGGCAAACTTGACCGATTATGCGTCGCCAAGCCTTTCAGCTGTGGTGTCAAAAGTAAATCTGACAACCAAGAATAAGGATTGGTGGGTAGACACTGGGGCTACTTGGCACATCTGCTCTGAGAAATTATTATTCTCTGAGTATCTAAAACTAGAGCAAGATGAGCAATTATTCATGGGAAACTCAGCCGTCTCAAAGGTTGAAGGAAAAGGCAAGGTCATCCTGAAGTGGACATCTGGAAAAGAGCTTACTCTAAACGATGTGCTGCATGTTCCAGATATCCGCAAGAATCTGATCTCTGGATCAATACTTAGTAAGAAAAGATTTAGAATGATTTTTGAATCAGATAAATTTGTACTTACTAAGGGAGGGATATATGTGGGAAAGGGTTATCTTGTTGATGGACTTTTTAAAGCCAATGTTGCAGTGGTAGATAAAAAGTCTGTGTATTTGTACCCAAAGCTTATAAATAAAGGAAAATCTTCTATTTATTTGCCTGAGTCTCCTACTTTATGACATGCTAGATTAGGGCATATAAATTACAAGTCTTTAAAGAACTTGTCTAATTTAGGATATATTCCTAAACTCAACTTAGAAGAAATTCGTAAGTGTGAGATTTGTATTGAGGCCAACTTAGCGAAAAATTCATTTCACTCAATTGATCGAAATACAGAACCTTTAGGGTTAATTCATAGCGATCTGTGTGACTTAAAGTTTATGCCAACTAGAGGCGGGAAAAAAATATTTTATTACTTTTATTGATGACTGTACAAGATACTGTTATGTGTATCTTTTAAACAGTAAGGATGAGACAATAAATATATTTATAACATATTAAGCCGAAGTTGAGAATCAACTCAACAAGAATATCAAGATTCTAAAATTCGATAGAGGCGGAGAATATGAATCAAATGATTTTAGTGAGTTATGTGCTAAATTTGGTATAATCCATTAAATAACAGCACCATATACTCCTCAGCAAAATGGAATTGCTGAACAGAAGAACAGAACTTTAAAGGAGATGGTAAATTCCATGCTCGTAAGTTCTGGAGCTCCGTGAAACTTGTGGGGGGAAGCTCTGTTAACTGTAAATTATATTCTAAATAGAATACCCCACAAGAAACTTGGTCTTATACCATTTGAGTTATGGCATGGAAGAACACCTTCTTACCATTACCTCAAAATGTGGGGATGCCTTGCAAAGCTATTAGCACCATTACCTAAAAAGACTAAGTTGGGAGCAAAAACTATGGACTGCATATTCATAGGCTATGCCTTGAATAGTAGTGCCTATAGATTTCTGATTCATAAATCAGAAATACCAGATATCCATGTAAACATGATTATCGAATCTAGATATGCTGTGTTCTTTGAAGACATCTTTCCATACAAGCGGGAAGCAGATAAGACTTCTGAGAAAATAACACATGAGATGGCGTTCAGGGATGAAAGCCCCAAGAAACCGATTGTTAATGCGAAAATTGAACCAAGAAGAAGTCAGAGATCTAGAATCTCAAAATCTTTTGGTCCAGATTTCATAGCATACGCTATTGAAAGCGAGCCTCAAACATTTAAAGAGGCTATGTCAACCCTAGAAACACAAATATGGAAAGAAGCTATAAATAGCGAAATAGAATCCATACTAAGTAATCATACTTGGGAATTGACAAACTTGCCTTCTTGCAGTAAACCAATTGGGTGTAAATGGATTTTTAAAAGAAAATTAAAATTTGATGGATCTATCGATAAGTACAAGGCTAGATTAGTTGCCAAGGGTTATCGACAAAAGGAAGGACTTGACTACTTCGATACTTATTCACCAGTAATAAGAATAACCTCCATTCGGATGTTGATTGCAATTGCAATATTGCATAATTTAGATATCTATCAAATGGATGTCAAGACTGCATTCTTAAATAGTGAATTAAATGAAGAAATATATATGGAGCAACCTGAAGGATTTATAGTCAATGGCTAAGAACGTAAAGTGTGTAAAATGGTAAAATTCTTATATGGTCTAAAGTATGCTCTAAAACAATGGCATGAGAAATTTGATAGTGTCATGATCAAGATGGATTCACTATCAATGAATGCGATAAGTGTGTTTACACTAAAACAGTTGGAAATGCATGTATCATTGTTTGTCTTTATGTAGACGACATGTTGATATTTGGGACTAATATTGAAATTTTTAAGTCCACTAAAAGAATGTTATCCAACAGTTTTGACATGAAGGATCTGGGGATTGCTGATGTAATTTTAAGAATTAAAATCACCAGAACACCAGATGAAATCAGTCTATCTCAATCTCACTACGTGGATAAAATGATAGAAAGATTCATGGATCATAGGATAAAAGAGAATACTAATTCTTTTCTCCCACACATCCACCTTCATAAGAATACAGAAACTGGAATACGCCAGTTGGAGTATTCTCAGATTATCGAAAGTCTAATGAATTTGATGAATTGTACTAGACCCGATATTACCTACGCTGTAAGTAAGTTAAGCAGATACACTAGCAATCCTAGTGATCAACATTGGACTGTTCTACTACGAGTATTGGGTTACGTATCATATACCAAGGAATATGCCTTAAGATATGAACAGTATCCACCTGTACTTGAAGGATACAGTGATGCTAATTGGATTGCAGATTCTGAGAAATCAAAATCAACTAGCTGATACGTATTTACTCTAGGAGGAGCAGCGGTATCCTGGAAATCTTTCAAGCAAACATGTATTGCCTGTTTCACTATGGAATCAGAATTCATAGCCTTAGATAAGGCCGGAGAAGAAGCAGATTGGCTTCGATAAATTTTGAAATATATACCATTATGGCAAAAGCCAGTGCCCGCTATATGCATACACTGCGATAATCAAGCAGCTATATTTAGGGCACAAAATGTTATATACAACGGTAAGTCTAGACATATTCGTCGTAGACATAATACTGTGAAGCAGTTGCTCTCAAATAGAATTATCTCTATTGACTTTATCTCGTCAAAAGATAATTTAGCGGATCCGCTTACTAAAGGTTTAAGTGGAGAGCGTATAAACTGCGCATCGAGGGGAATGGGTTTAAAAGCCTAACCTTACCGAGTCAGCTTAATGGAACCTCACTTAGCGACTGGAGATCCCACGGACTAAGTTCAAGAGGAAAAATTAGTTATGATTGACTCAGCAAGTAAGCACTTGAGAGCTTGACTCCAATCCATTCCTAAGGTGCACATAAGTGCTTTTCTACAAGTGAATTAAGGATAAGCTTTGCGTTTTTAATGATGCCTATATCTTGTTACTAAACAAGTGAAGTAGAGTAGACTACTCTTAATAGGACGATCACCTATGTGAGTATAGAGTTGGGTCGGCTCTTGGGAATTTCTATGGAGGCTGTTATTCCCTAAAGATACTCTCTGAATCAAGAATGTTCAGGATCAAAATGGACACAACCGAGAACCAAAGTTGATTTGAAAAGTCACTGTGTGAAGCTTGTTGACTTGGTTTACACTAACAGCTAACAGTTCAAGACCTAGTTCACTGATTGCCAGTAAGTCCGATAAAGCTTTCGCTATAGAAGATTTAAGACCTAGTTCACCTATCCTGATGCAGTTTCTTTTCTAAAGTACCTTTCATAACAGAGTCAGTCTCTTTGTGTGTCAATTCCTTGAATCTCCATTCATTGTGAGGGATTGTGGGAATATGAAGAATATATGTGAATCTTTGAATTGAATTACGACAAGATCAGTTGATCGAATCAATTAGATGATGGTTGGAGTGTGTTCTCCTTCCATTGGGGATGAACGTGATATATTCACATATTCAATTCTGACTTCGAATGAATGAGATATTCAAGTCTAAAGATTGTCTAATTCAAAGCCAAAATGAGACTAAAAGTAGCTAAAGGCATTTAGTCCCATATTGGCCATGGGACGAAAGTTCGTAGTGTTTAAATAGAGAAAATTGGGAACAAAAGGCGTGCCCTTTGGGTACTTGGAGTTTTCGCGCGCGATTAGGAGGAAACCATGCCCGCACATGCGACGCGCGCGCGCTGCTGGCGGCGGCCGGCCAGCCGGCCGGCCTACGCCGGGGCCGGGCCGGGCACGGGCTCGGGACCGGGTCTGGGTCTGGGTGCGGGTGTGGGTTCAGGTTCCCTAGCCGGCCTGGTTCTTTTTGAACCGGCTCTCACGGGTATGGGTTGCGCGGAGCATACCCGCTCTGCTATCCGAATACGAACCACCCCGCCAACGGCTGCCTGTAAACCGTCGCGGTAGTTGGGCGGTTGCGGCGGTTGAACCAAACCGTTGCAACGGTTCAGACCGAACCGTTGCAACTGTACAGTTCAGACCGAACTGTTGCAACTGTTGTTGGATTTAGACCAAATTGCTCCTCCCAGAGCGCTATAAATAGCGCTCCGTTTTCTCAAATTAAAACACACCAAGACAAAACACAATCTGAGTTCTGTCTGAAGAAGATCCTCTCTCTCTCTCAGTTTTTCAGTAACTTCCAAAAAGGGAAGTGGGAAATCAGTAACTCGGTTTGCAAAGCAAGTGGGGATTCTGCAACTCAGTTTCCGAAGCAACTTCCAAGAGATTCTACAAAATTCGTTCTGAAAGAGGACTCAGAAAATTCAACAGATTCTTTAATAGAATTGTTGTCTGAATCTGTGACTTCCGAAGAAGAATATTCTTCTACCTTCCTTCTTCATCTACAGTGAGTGCTCCTCCAAAGTAAAGTCAAATATTCTCCCGAATTTGTCTTTATCCCGCTGCTTCAATAATCCTGTGAAGGTACTGGTTAACTACGGTTCGACCGTACGGTGATTTGGTAGTGCTATCCAAGTACCGCGAAGGAGTGTTGTATCTTGGGAGACCAGCGTTCAATAACCCGTTAGCACCGGTGCGAGGGACGTAATTGTCTTAAGGAGATTCGCTTTAAGCGTACCTCAAGTACTGTATAAGTGAATTAATTTCTTTATACAGGAGATATACTGATATTCAGTATATTGAGACTGACTTATACCAGTCTAATTGGTGTTTAACCAAGGAAGGTAATTGAAAGGTGGTTCTTAAATTAAGGAACGTTCTATGAACGGAAAACCTCCCACCTGATATTAATCGACCTGGCCAATTAGATCGGTGATATTTCAGTGATATTGATTAGTTGTCAGATTGAGTATAGGAACCAACATGATCTACATGGCTCTTCAATCAAACTAATTGAACCATAGTGAAAGATACATGCCTGTAATTTTAGTCATTCAGCTATTGTTCAAGCATATAGAATGAGATCATAAAAATCATGCTGAATATCAGTAACAAACGGAGAAAGTCTTCAAAGCTGATTTTACCTTCTTAATAAGATCGACATCAAGTTCAGAAGGAGCATGGCCGCATTTGGATGGCGGAAGAAGATGAACTCCGTTCCCCATCAGATCTGAGGGTAACAAATGCCAGTGCAATTCGTGCACCAGGGTCGAATCGGATGCCAGAATTGTTGACCTTGTTTTCTTTTAGTATGTTGACCAACATAAAACCAAACTCATCCTTCCCTACCTGGTAAGTTTGAGGGAGATGAAGAAAAAAGATGGACTAAATCTAGTCAAACAAATATTACACACATACATACTACGATAATATATCTACGACTTCTCTTTTATGGAGAAGCAAAATGAAATAAGACATTTTATTATTCCTATTAAAGAAAAGGAAAACACATAAAAATTATTGAATTTGAAAGGTAAATCTGAAGCGACGCAAGCACCTTATTTAAATTCAAGGACTGAAAACCAGAGCATTTTTGCATATCAATCAGAGCAAGAAAAAAAAGATATCTCATGACATATGAAATCATATAGCATACAGTGAACTGATAGCCTAAACAAGATTGACTGAAAATATCATTTTGTGTCTAAACGCCACTTGAAAATATCGCTTTTGTTCTCTTTAATGAAATGGGGTTGATTTTTCCACCTCTTACTGGGAAAAAAAAAAAAAAAGTGTAACAAAACAAAAACCCTGCAGTTTGCATGGTTCTGTCAAGATATCAAACTATCTAGCCGCAGGTCCTGACAGAAAGTAAGAGGTGAGAAAACTAAAAGACGTGTATCTGCATTAACAAAATTAATATACCTATGGTGGAATTCTAAGTTGGATCTTGTACTATATTTATAAGTAAATACAGAAGTAGATAGGGAAAGCATAACAAATATAGAATTAGTTTGCATCCAAGATGGATGCTTGTTTTACATTCAATAAAATAAAAATTAATATTATGTACCAAAGCTAAATGGAGATTTACATACAAAAAATGGAAAAAAAAAGGCTAGGTACTAGACATTTGTACATGACAAGTGACCCTATTCCATGCTTATTGGAAACTCCTACTGTTGCATCATCATGAAAGGTTTTCAATGCACCTACTGAAAGACCAGATAGTCTGCAAATTTAATATGATAAAGTTGAACTATCTTATTCTTCAAAATTACATTTTATCAGAATGTGAAGTTTCAGGACTACATATTGCGACCTTGGCATCGACAATAAAATGAATACATCTCCGATGGAATCTCATATCAATTGGAGGCCTTACAATAAAAGTGACTAGGATTGCTCGATATATATTATTGCCACAAGATCCATTTGCTTATGTTTTCCCATGTTGATTACCTAACAAAATCAGTGTATGTAGGAATTTGATGGATTGATGTATCTATTTAGACCCAATACATAATAGGGTAAGCTTTTCATCAAAGGAGGTTTCCAACCCACTATTCTAGCCTCAAAATCCAAGTCTAAAATCTGAAGGTATCTCCACCTGCAATTAGGAAAAAAATAATAATTTTGACCTGAATGATCAATGGTGTGTACCAATTAACAGAATATTTGTTTAGATATTAAACAGAAATTACATAATAATATCTAATTCAAGGTTGCATATACTATTTTCAAATAAATAATTCCTCTGCTCAATACCCCAAACATAAGGTTCTTTACTGACCTTCCTCACACACACAAAAAAATAGTCCTTTCTGACCAAGACTGCCTCAAAACTTAAACTAACTGACTAGTTTCTCAATAACAAGATAAAAAAGGTGGCATTAGTGCAGACAGAAACTAGTAATAATAGCACCAAAAACAATAGACACCAATTCAGCAGTATATTCAAATTTTAACAATGCTTAACAGAGATCAGGGCAGATAAAGAGCTAATAAACAAATCATGAAGATCAAATCATTTTGGCTCTGTTACTTGACAAATTTCTTTGTTTGTTACTGATGTGAACTCAAAAGTGCAAGTTGGTAACAGGAGGAGCAGACCTGGCAGGGACTTGGCCATTCTTGGGCTTTCAGTTTCAGCCCCAAAGATGAATGAGAGGGAAAGAAGAAGCAAATGCAAAGGGACTTCTTGCAAATTTATAACAGAGAAAACGGTTGTGGGAATTGAGGAGAGGCTCTTTTTCAAATAAGTCCTCCAGCAGTGTGGAACTTACAAAGATCTGGAGAGAGAATTTAGAAGAAAAAAAAATTGTCTTTCTCTTACAGATATTTTCACCCTTTTTCTCATTATGTCCATCCATATTTTTCCCCAGAATAAAAAAAGGGGAAAATGTCCAACTCATCCCCAAATTTTTATTTGTTCTTTTCACCATATTTTACATTTGTCACCCTCAATAGGTTATGCATAAGCCAAAAATTGACAACAGAAATACAAAAAAAATAGAAAAAATAGAATATATAAAAGAATACCTATAAGCAAAAATTCAAGAAAAAGAACATGATTAAACTAGATTTTTGACATGCCAAGTTAATTTCTTAATACTCATCAATTTTAATAGAAAGACACTACAATGCGTATTAGTT